>CM021105.1:317400689-317439339 GCA_007115665.2 Sequoiadendron giganteum
GAGAGAGGGAGAGAGTGGGAGAGAGGGTGGGAGACGGTGGGAGAGAGTGGTAGGGAGAGGGATGGAGAGAGTGAGAGAGAGTGGGAGAGGGTGGGAGAGAATGGGAGGGAGAGAGTGGGAGAGAGTGGGAGAGAGGGTGGGAGATAGAGTGGGAGAGAGTGGGAGAGAAGGTGGGAGACGATGGGAGAGAGTGGGAGAGAGTGGGAGAGAGTGGGAGGGAGTGGGAGAGGGTGGGGGAGAGGGTGGGAGAGAGTTTTAATTCCATTGAAAACTGATATACAATTGAAGTTCGGAGGGGAACAAGCTTTTTAAAAAGTCAAATTGTTGAGGAGTTTGAAGAAAGAAGAAGCTAAGGCTACATAATTGGGTTGAACTCCTCCATTCGAAAGTCTAGTTTTTTAGGTATGTGAAGTCTTTACACATTTTATTTTATTCTATTATGGCTTGCTTTCATTTTTGTTATTTTTCATATTCCATGTTGATCATTGTTTGTTTGTCATTATAACCTTAGGTTGTCAATGCACATTTAAAATTACACAATTCTATACACTTGCCAATTACATTTTTAAACCACATCTCTTTGAGGCATTTTGTTATTTAACAATTGACTTACCTTGTGTATGCTTCCACATTTTGTATACACATATATATGACATAAATTTTAAGGAAGTAAAATAAAACATCATTTCTCAATCCTTTATTATGGAAGTGCATACCACTCTCTGAAGCTTTCATTGAGGCATTTTGTCAAACAATTATATTCCATGTTGATCATTGTTTGTTTGTCATTATAACCTTAGGTTCTCATCAAAATGGAAGCATGGAAAAAGAATTTTAATTTTGATGCAACCAGGGGAGGTCCTGCAACACAACTAAACACAAAAAATTAACCAACAACAACAATTCACAAGTCACAATTCTCAAAACTCTTCACTTTTCACCAAATCACCACTCTTCCTTGTACCATTGCCAACTTATTCAATCGGGTATTTCTTCTCGATAAGATTATTTTAGACCAAGAATTGAACCATTTCAAGGAACCTTCAGGGTACAAAATCAAATTCCAACAAACCACTATTGGTTACTTTGTAACAACTTTTTCAAATCAGGCTTTCTACGCCAACTAGGCCTCAACTTAGGACACTTTAGGGAAGAAAATTATCTTGAAACTTGACGAAAACCTCCAAACACATGTGGGAAGCAATTTATATGTATTCAAACCAAATAATTCATAATTACTTCTCATAAATTCATCCACCAAGATGCCAAAACCAAAAACCCTCTTTTTAAGGCAAATAACCTAGGGCTTATTGGAAAACACACTTCCCAACCTTATCAAAAAATTCCACCACCTCAAACAGGTCTAAAATGGCCTACAAAAACTCAATTCAACAAGAAAAAATGATTCCCTAACACAATACTCACTTTAGCATTTCAAAACCTCTCAAATTCACATGGAAACACCAAATTTCCCCTGTACACAATCAACATTCCCACAACTTTTTAGTGATGCTGCAGACTCATTCCCTGAGTTAGAGTGGCCACAGTGAGAGGAATGGGTCAATACACCATTTAAAATTACTTTCAAACCTTAAAACCAAACCCTCAACTTTCATGCAAATAACCTAGGGTTTATTGAAAGTCTTGACAACCGGGCTTAGCAGACCTCACCAATACCAACAACACTTCAAAAATGCCTTGCAAAAGCTCAAAAACCATTACATGGAAGGTTTCTTCAACATTTCATCAAAACCCTTCTTTAACACCCCATTTACACAAGGAAAACAATGCAATTCTGCCTATCTTGTAATCATGGCATGCCCCTGCACCACCTTTGTCTATGCTAGAAATAGTCTTCTACAAGATGATTGTAAGTATTTTTTATGAAGCCTTGAATGACATATATTTCATTTATTTGAAAGGATAAATATTTTAGGAACTAATATTCGTCTCATTGCCATGCTATAGGTAAAATTATCTGCCATGCTGAAGAAATGAAGAAGGAATAAACTAATAGATGAAAAGTATGAAACCTTCAAAGCAAAGGAGAGAGAATGGTTGAGGGCATATTGTGAAAAGAAGAAATTGGGTACTATTGATGAAAACAAGCCAACTGAAGAGGAACCTCAACCATCAAAAAGAGAACAAGATTTGGTAGCACAAAGGGCATGAATGCGAAAGTATCATGGTAAGACATATTTGGATACCGTAGTTGGAGACACACCCTCTACAAAAATTGAATACGAAGGGAAACCATTAAGCACAAGAGAATATGGAGGGGCACCATCTACTGCAAGTGAATAGGGAGGGACACCATCTATCGCAAGTAAATATGGTTGGACACCATCGAGCACATGTCAAGCTGAGAGTACATCATCACTCGAATTTGATGAAGAAGGTATGTCATCATCCCCATGAGAACCTCAAGGTATGTCTTCTACTCCACCTTTGATCAAAGGTACGCAATCTATCCCACCTCAATTAAATATTGATGAAATTTGTAATGATGAGATGTATGTACCTAGGAGAACACCAACTAGAATTTTACGTAGAAAGCTAAAGTATTTGATTAATATTGATGAGGATATTTTGCAGCACATGGAAGGTAAGATTCCAGTACGCACTTGTAGAAGATATGCTGATAATATTTGGAAATTGTACTTTGAAAGGCTAAATGACACTGCAAGATGCCAACTATTTGTTGAAATGATGCGGGGTATAAAGTATAGAGACATCATGAAGACTCTTGGGTTGAGAACATCGAATGGATCGAGTGAAAATACTATTGTGAAGAATTTAATGGATGCATATGAGAGTGTGGGTAAGACCTCACACTCAAAGCATAGTAATGTCACACAATGTGTCATTACATAGAATTTGGTAAGTAGTTAGACAAAGAGAGCTCATCTGATTAGAAAGACGGGTGAAAACATGAGAATTAGTAGATTTTTTTTATCAAGAGCTGTTCAAAGGCGGCAAAGAATTGAGGGCACCGATTCAAATGAATTATGGACATTCTTGGCGAGACTGTCATAAAAAGATAAAAAAGTTGATGAAGCCTTGAGAACACTAATTAGAGAGTATTGGAAGAATAACACAAGGACATCTCCAAATCAAAGGGATGTGGTAAGAAGGAGAATCAGTAGTTAGAACCGTGAGGCACATCCAAAGCATTTTTTGGATATGACTATAACCCAATTTTTTCATAAATTTCAAAATGATTATCCTTAAATTAGTATTTTTCAAAGATTTTTTCAAATGCTTAAAACTTTTTATGTCAAGATAAATCACACACGCACTACTTGTTGCTGTAGACTACATATTGAATTCTTTAACCATTATGATGTTTATCGTTCTATATGTTTAGATTTGCATAATAACGATGTTTTGCAGGATTGTGGCATAGAAGCCCCACCAAAATCATCAAGAGAGTTATTATCAAAAAATTTATGTGAAATAGAGGATGGCTAGATATTATACAGGACAACATGCGAGAATTGCGGTGGCTTCCAGCATATGCCAGTATGTCAGCATATGGAAAGCATAGATGAGGTGGGACAAACACTAGTAGAGTTCGGGAAGTATAAAACAATGGCATATGCTACAAAAGATGGGTCTCAAGAAAAAAGGTGTGATTTGGTTATTCAGAAGATTCCAGCGTATCAGTTTATGTCCATGTTTTGTGACAATATACTATCCGAGTATGCAATGCATACCCATAGAGCCCGATGGTTGGACACACAATTCAAGATATGCAAGGACCCCTTTCTAGTTGGAAACATAGTATCAGTGGTTGACTTTGCAGAGAACTACACTCTAAAACCACAATGTGAGGTGTAGTCACAGTATTACAACTCCACACAGGTTTTGATATTTGTGCACATAGCATTAATTCATGCATCTAATAGCATGGAGGAGCAAAGGAAGGTATTGAGGGAGTACCACTTTTACATTCGTGATGATCACACACATTCTCCAGAGTTCGTGCAAGGCTGCTTCTAGATGTTCTACAATGGTTTGGCTCAGAGGGTCATAGCATACACTCGGCATATAATATGGTCGAATAACTATACAACACAGTTCAAGAACTCACGCATGTTCTACTGGTTGTGTAGGATGCATGTCATTACAAGTGTTCAACATAATTGGAACTTTTGTGAGGCCGGGCATGGAAAGGGGGAGCATGTGTGAAAAGAGAATTAACATGAGAAGAGCTAAAGTATAAAGACAATGCAAAGTTGATAGATGGAAGATCAATCATCGAGTGGTGTAATGCTTCGATGGGTCCAGGTAATGAAGGTACGTCTTCAGTTCGTAGATGTTTTTGTTTGATAGATGATAGTAATATTACACCATATGAGGACTATTGTACACTAATAGGATCGAGTGAGCTACACTCTTTCCTTAGCTAAAATGCAGGTTCATGGAGTATCATACACGAAAGATGGAATTCTTTTTTTCTTCATGTACAATGCAAGCCTGGAATGATTGTGAGTCAGGGGAGTGGGTTGACAAATGGTTGAATCTCAACCCACTTCACATGTATCACCCTTTGACGATATTGGAACTAACACAGATGGAATCATCGGTCGACTTTGACCACATATCAAATCTAGTTCAACCAGGTAGTATATATGCTTGCTTAGATTTTTAAATTCCATATTGTTATATTACTTTGTAGTGTATCCGTAATGTTGACTAATTTCAAGAGATTTGTTGCACCTATCAATGCAGGGAAAGTTTATGCAGTTATTGTAGATGAATAAAAAAAAGAGGGAACAAACTATTACTTGTGTCGTTGTGTTGAGGCCAAAAATAAATTGGAGGCCCTAGTTATATATGGAGAAAACATTGAATACCCTACAGGCTCGGTTGTTGTTACTAGAACGTGGCTTAGAAGGTACCCCCATAAGAGTGTTAAACATTGGCTGTTTCAGGACTTTGACACGCATCGTAAGATTCTTCATTACTTGAACCTTGTCGTGGCATCCAATGTTCATTTGACCAAATATGGGGGTAGACCTTTGAACGAGGGCTTGTGGAAGGTCCGTGAGTTTGACCACGAAGCAATACTTGACACAATAAAGAGTAGAGCAGACCCAGATGGTTCGTTGGATTAATTTTTAAGTATGCACATCGGTTCTTATTAATTTATACTTGTATGCACATTAATTTGTTTGATGGCAATGCTATCATCTTATTTTACTTTTCCTATTTGTAAGAAACCTACTAGAAATTGATTGGTGTCCCCTTGCAGAAAATGCAAATTTATGAGTCATCCAAGAGAATGTCAACCAAAAAAGCAATGCAACATCCTTATTTTGATGATCTTGACAAATCTCAATCATGATTTTAAGCCATTACAAAAGTGTGTACAAAGCTTGGTGAGGGAATTTCAAGTTATTCATTTGAAGTTAACCTTATCATGAGCAACTATGATGTAGACATTATAAGAGCATCTCATTCAACTTACTCTATTCATGAGAGGTGTTGTGTGCAATAGGTATGTTGGAATTCTCAGTGAAGATGTATGACTAGGAGTGACTAAGTTGTGAGACCTGCATGCCTATCTGTAAGTTCCTTCCATCTATTTTCATTTCATTTCCATTTTCAATGCTCTATATTTTTCTCTTTTACTTTGTGTATTTGTAAGTAAACTACTAAAAATTGATTGGTCTCTCGTTGCAGAAAATGCTGATTTATGAGCCATCAAAGAGAATCTCAACCAAAAAATTAATGCAACACCCTTATTTTTATGATCTTGACAAATCTCATTTCTGATTTCAAGACATTATGAAAGAACGTGTGAAGCTTAGCGAGGGAATCTCAAGTTAGTCAATTGAAGTTAACCTCATAATGAGTACCTATAATGTAGACATTTAAATAGAATCTCGAATGTATGAGTGACATTGTAAAAGATCTGTGAGAACAAAGTACCTAAGGCATTGTAATGAGATTTACTCAAATACTATAATTTTGGAGTTCATGTTTGGTGCAGTAGCACCTTGTTCTCTAAATGCCTTTAATAGGCAAATTTGCAAAATTTGAATTTTGAAATGTAAACAATGTGAAAAAAGGTCATGTAAAGGTCATATGTAATGTATTCAAAGTCTCAAAGAGGTCATTAGGTGATTAGAGAAGTGATATAAAGCATGTAAGGTCAATCAAAACAAATATCTTTTGTATTCTTGAAGATTTACAATCTATAAAGTCCCTATTTTAGTGATTTTATGAGTTTTTCCATTTGTTCATTAACTTGTACAGCCTATATAGTAGTTTAAGGCCTTGAATCTTGTTTTTTAAGGAAAAATAGTGAAGTAGCTTTCATTTGAATCTATTTAGGAGGGTATTCATTGAGTTTATCATTAGTTTGAACTGATTTTTCTCAACTCGGTCTGTAAACCCTCAAGATTGGGGTTTTGAGAGTCTAGATAACCAATAATGACTACTCCACCGAATTTGATAGTTTAGATCAGTGGAGTAAGTTAGTCTTAGGATGTTTTAGGTGTGTGTGTGTTTATCTGTGCAGTGGAATTCAAGAAACAAAGGTGGAGTTGTTGCTACAGGGTTTTATGATGAATTTCCAAGTGAAAAGTATGGCTCCAAGTGGTGTTTTGAGGAAAAATTCTCAAATGAATTCACAAAAAATGACTGATCTAGATAGCTATTATTGAGTTACAACACATAATTCAAAATCAATAGTGAATGTTTTGGAACATGTGCATAAAAAATGACCTTCTTCGATGTCCTCATTAGGATAACTAGGCCTAATCTACAAAGGAACATACCTTTAAACATTCAAAAACCCCCTAAATTTTTTTGGGAAGCAATTCTCATGTATCCAAACCCTTAGATCCATAATTTTTTTAAGGAGAAACTCACTCCACCATGCCAAACCACAAAACCCTTATTTTATGCTAGTATGAAGAGGGTTTATTGAAAGGAATGGTTCCACACCTTAATAGAACATTCCACCACCTCAAACCTTCTTAAAATCACCTTCAAAAACTCAAAAGACAATCACCCAACCTCTACATGCAATATTTTATCAAACCCTAGGGTGAAACCTCATTTTTCATGCCCTTTTCCATCAAAATCTATAGGGGCAGCAACACAAACCCCATAAAACTTATTCCCTTTCACCAAATAAGCACCCTAACATCAAAATGGGTTTCTAAATATGTATTGGGTCTATGGAAACACAAAGAGATTGAAAAAAAGAACACAATCACCTTGTACGGAACTGTACAATTCAAGAAAACATCATATTTCTGGTAAAAATATAGAAAAATTCAAGGAAACCATGAATTTTATTGATTTCTTCTAAGTACATGGTACATTTATTCTAGGAATGGTACATTTATGCTAGGAATGGTACTCTTTTGCACACAAACACGCAGAATGGCTTCGAGGTACGTTCAACCAGATCGATCCCTTAAGAGTCCAAAGTGCTAAATGGCTGCAAACTTCAACATGTTGTTACTCGGATACCATGAAACTTAGAAACTTATCTTCTGATCCTACAAGATTTCTTTGGGCCCTTCTACAAAAACCTCTCTCGGTTTTGGCTAGCTCGGAGTGGTTTTCACGTGGCAACGGATTTTCACCTGATAGAAAAAGTTTCAAATGCAAACAGTGCAAAGTTGCAAAGTGGTGCAACTTTCATTCTGCAACTCATGTGACAAAGCGGACTGGTCCAATGCGTATGAATAGGTATGTTTATGCTAGGCATGGTCCTCTTTCACACCAAAACATGCGGAATCGCTCTGAGGTATGTTCAACTAGATCGATCCCTTAAGAGTCCAAAGTGCTAAATGGATGCAAACTTTAGAATGTTGTTACTTGGATACCATGATGCTTAGAAACTTATCATCTAATCCTACAAGATCATGTTGGGCCCCTCTACAAAATCCTCTCTCGGTTTTTGCTATCTAGAAGTGGTTTTCCCGTGGTGGTGGATTTTCACTTGATGGAAAAAGTGTCAAATGCAAGCAGTGCAAAGTTGCAAAGTGGTGCAACTTTCATTTTGCAACTCGTGTGACCAAGTGGACTGTTCCAATGCGTATGAATAGGTATGTTTACACTAGGAATGGTCCTCTTTTGCACCCAAACACGCGGAATTGCTCTGAGCTATGTTCAACCAGATCGATCCCTTAAGAGTCCAAAGTGCTAAATGACTGCAAACTTCAACATGTTGTTACTTGGATACCGTGATGCTTAGAAACTTGTCGTCTAATCCTAAAGAATCATGTTGGGCCCCTCTACAAAAAAATCTATCAGTTTTGGCTATCTTAGAGTGGTTTTCCCGTGGTGGCGGATTTTCACTTGATGAAAAAAGTGTCAAATGCAAGCAATTGAAAGTTGCAAAGCGGTGCAACTTTTGTTCCACAACTCGTGTGACCAAGTAGACTGTTCCAATGTGTCTGAATAGGTATTTATACGCTAGGCATGGTCCTCTTCCGTACCCAAACAAGCGGAATCGCTCCGAGCTACATTCAACCGAATCAATGCCTTAAGAGTCCAAAGTGCTAAATGGCTGCAAACTTTAGCATGTTGTTACTCAGATACCGTGATGCTTAGAAACTTCTCATTTGATCCTACAAGATTACATTGGGCCCCTCTACAAAACCTCTCTCGTTTTTGGCTATCTCAGAGTGATTTTCTCGTGGCGGCGGATTTTCACTTGATGGAAAAAGTGTCCAATGTAAGCAATGCAAAGTTGAAAAATGGTGCAACTTTCATTCTGCAACTCGTGTGACCAAGTAGACTGTTCCAACACATTCAAATACGTATATTTACACTAGGCATAGTCCTCTTTCCCACCCGAACACATAGAATCACTCTGAGCTTTGTTCCACCGGATCGATCCCTTAAGGGTCCAAAGTGCAAAGTGGCTGCAAACTTCAGTATGTTGTTACTCAGATACCGTGATGCTTAGAAAATTCTCGTCTAATCCTATAGAATTACGTTAGGCCCCTCTACAAAAACCTCTCTCGATTTTGGCTATCTCGGAGTGGTTTTCCCATGGCGATGGATTTTCACTTGATGGAAAAAGTATCAAATGCAAGTAGTGCAACGTTGCAAAGTGGTGCAAGTTTTGTTCTACAACTCGTGTGACCAAATAGACTATTCCAATGCGTCTAAATAGATATTTCTACGTTAGGCATGTTCCTTTTTCGCACCCAAACATGCGGAATCGCTCCGAGCTACGTTCAATCGAATCGATCCCTTAAGGGTCCAAAGTGCAAAAGGGAAGCAAACTTTGACGAGCTATTACTGGAAAATCATGATGCTTATGAACTCTCCATCTAATCCTATGGGATTGTGTTGGGTCCCTATACAATAACCTCACTTGGTTTTTGTTATCTTAGAGTCATTTTCTTATGTTGTCCAGTTTTCATTTGATGAAAAAAGTGTCAAATGGAAGGAGTGTAAAGTTGCAAAGTGGCGCAACTTTTGTTTTACAATTCTTGTGACCAAATAAACTGCTCCAACGCATCCTGATAGTTAGGCTTACGCTAGGGATACCCAAACACGCATAATTGATCCGAGCTGCATTCAACCAGCTTGATTCCTTATGATGGCATTGAAAATAATGGAAAAGAGAAACATACACACGATAGTTGAGAAGTATGATTATTCCACATAAAAAGCGTATGATCATTGGTGCAGAGCACCTTGTTCCTCCATTTGATGAAGAAGGTCTAGTTCAGTGGTTTTAGTTATTATAATGTCAAATAAGGCCATGATAGCCCATTTTGTAATCTTGCTTTTAGTTTTGAGTTAATGTAGGGTCATTTGAGTCAATTATGTAGGTAAAAATAAGAAAATAGCATTGGTAAAGGCATTGAAAGAAATTACTAACGCTTCCCCTGTTTAAAATTCAGAATTTAGGCCTTAAAAGCAAGGCTAGACGAGGTGAAAATAAGAAATTGCTTGAGAATAAGTTAGAATAGGTTGAAAATAGGGTGAGGTTGTGGAGTTTGATGTGTTCAAATGGTCTGCAAGGACAAGGGAGGTCAAAATTATGTTATGGCATGATGCCCTAATTGGGAATAGAGGGGTTTTGAATGAAAAAGAGAGGTTTGAGGGAGTAAAAGTGGGTAAAGTCAAGGGGAAACATAATTTGGTGGTCAATTAAGTTTGTGCAGGTAGAATGAAGAGTGTTGGAAGAGGTTTTGAGGTTGAATGACATCTAGATATGGGGTTTTCAATAAACCCTAGTGAAATTTGAGAAAAGTGAGGGTTTAGAGGATAGTGGGGTTAGAGGGCCAATCACGCCCTAAAAGTTATGGATTTTGTGGATTTGAAGACTGGTAAATGCTGCCCAATGGTGTTTTGCAATTAGAAGAGTGATTGAGAGCGTGTTTCTTTGTTAAATAGACCTATTCGGGGGTCTAGGACAATGTTGAGTCCATTTCTTATTTGTATTATAAATTATAACTTGCTTTCTCCCATGTCCATTTCGTATACAAGAAATAATATTACAAAAAGTTGACATATAAACCTTTCGACATGTTTATATGGTGATGCATCAAGAATATATTAGAATCTTTATGAATCATTTCATGGAATACCAATTGAAAACGTGTTTTTTGTTTTTAGATAAAGTTGTTTAGCATCAATCAATTAATATTCAAGATAAACCATGAAGGACAACAATGATCAATGCTAGGGCTAAAAAATTAATAACTATACATGTGAATAAGTCAAAGATGTACATGTGAATAAGGGAAGCACAAGTACTCAAAAACATGTAAGCCTTGAAGTATACACAAATACATAGTATACACAAATTAATACAAAGTATATGCACGAATACAAGCTATATGCATGAAAACACATAAGTCACAAAGTATACATTGGAACACATGTAAGTCATAAAGTATACATGTAAGTTGTAAAGTATACACTTGAATACACGTAACTCATAGCTATTGAACTATCAATTTAGAATGCAAATATGGACACCATCGATAAAAAATATTTGTATTAACCAAATAGCCATGTATGCATACATCAATATATGTTGATATAAGTATGAAATATATGTACAAAATAGCTAAATATTCTTACGATAATGCCATATAGGCATACAATGTCAAATATGTCCAATACGAAATATGTACAAAACTACCATGTAGGCATACAACAAAGGGCTATGGAATCAAAAGTCATTGCTCTCCATGCTCTAGAAATAAATTCTTTCCCTTTGCTTGTCGATCGGATGGCAATAGGTCTGTCACTCATTTGTGCTGCGCTCAAGGAGTGCTCCTACTCCTCCTCCTAGTGTTTAGTTCATGGTGAAGTTTTAACTGTTACAATAAGAAGTAAAGACATGAATATATAAAAATTACATTATAAAAAATGATATATTTGACAAAATAATCACTTACCGCCATCTCATGATCTCTCTCCACGATGGAAATATTCACATGCCCATGCTCAAGCATGCTCAAGCCCTATATAAACCATCCAAATAGAAATTAAACTACAAATCAATAATGGTTTGTTTTTTCACTAATTAACATCTATAACAATGAATGTAAATTAAAATTTACTAATTTGCCTCATACCTCCCCCGTCGGAGCCATCGAGGATTGTATAGCAGATGAAACACCGATCTCCATTGCCCTCATCACATTCGAAGGTGTTTCGGCTTGCAACATCTGAAAATAAAACAATAAATTATTCAACGTAATCAACGATGTCCATATAAACTACACAAATCTATTAAGTACAATCCATTAGTTAAACTCTTTATTCTATTACCTCCATGTAGGTTTGAGTAAATCCACTGGCACTGGGAGGTGTTCCCTCGAAACCTCCAATATTAACCTATTCAACATCCAAAATCACTTATTAAAATACCATTCGTAAAACAATGCTATTAACATGTAATAAATTTATAATTGTTTACTAGTTACATACCCCACTGATAGGTGTACTGCAGAAATAAGTAGGTGGAGGGCCGCGGTGTATCCAGTCTGAACACTGTGACCCTGCAATTTTATTAAAATCATAAAACTAAATTAGTTAATCTTGTATTTCAAAATTGAAATTTAATAAATTAAATTCAATGAACATGCTAAATTTTACCTGACTATCAATGCCATACGCCTCATGCAATATGTCAGCTTCCCTCTCCATCTCCATAGTTGCAGAAAGATCCTGTGTAGCAGCCTCCTGAGTATTGATGGGGTCATATGAACAAGTCGGCCTGTAAGATTGACACACATGGGTTAGAACACCACCCCTCGAAGACTCCCTTGGATGGCATTGTAGAATAGGGCTAGTATGATGGATGACACTCTGGGTCAAAGTGCTAATCGCCTGGAATGTATCTATGTTGGCACTCTCCTTTGTGATGGAAGGCATAACAATGTGCTCACGAGGCGGCCTAGCGAGAGCTCGTCTCCCTTTCCATGTAGGATCTAGCTGTGCACCAGGTCTATCTTGAGCCGACCCCCCACCTCTCCCTTGGAAGTCCCTCATATCAAAATAATTTGGGATTTTGTTCAATATGAACTCACTGTATAGTTTCTTAAGGAAATATTACGGGACTTCACAATTGTTGCACGGTGGGTAATCAAAGATCATGTACCACCTATCATAAAAATGGTTCCTAATCTGTTGGTGGTGGCACCAATGAATAGGAAACCTCTTCTCATTGAGGGTAATATTTTTATTTGTGTGTGGGTCAGTGAATAATGAGCACAAATCACCTTTTGTAATTTTTAAATCCTTTACATCTTTATATGATAGTTTATTCACATAATAAGCCTTAGCCACCTGCCTCCTATCTTGCCATCCAATTATTTGTTTGCTAATTGAATGTACATTTTTTAACATATCTTTCAATGAACTTGCTAGGGTCATTCTTTCTATGGTTGAACCATTTGGATCACTCAACCTACTAATTAAATCCTGAATTTGCTTTTTTTTGTTCTCAATTTCACTCATTAAATTTTGTTGAGTGCTAGGAGGGGGTTGAGTGATTGGTGGAGGAGGCTGTTGAGGTTGATTTTGTTCTTGAGGATTTGGTTGCTCTTCTTGTTGAGGATTTTGAGGTTTGCAGGGTGATTTGCATCTCCTAAAGATTCAAAAAAAAAAAAATCAGATACAACCTAAAACTAACAAATTCAAAACAAAAAGCAAACAATGCTTACCTCTCACACCTCCTCATCATGGCGCCATCGTTGCGAAGAAATAGCAACCGTTGGTGAATATTTTTGCACAATGCCTCCTCCTAGAATGTGAGCATGAAAAATGGGGGTTTTGGCCGTGGGCACAACAAAAAACATAGTCGAAATGAAGAATGAATGAGTTTCAATTTTTTTTTGCTTTTAACATGTCATAACGTGAGTGCATTATGATAGTTTTTCAAAATGTTTTTTTGAAAGTGGCCACAAATTTGCTACCCATCTCCATGCACCCGCCCATATGTATGTGCATACATGTGTATACATACACACATACATGTGTATAACATGTATGTGTGTATATTTATATTTATAAACATATAAATATAAACACATAAATATACATTTCTATATCCACATGCATATAGAAAGACAAACACATAAAGAATGAGGCAAACATATTTACACACATACATGCATATAGAAAGACACACACATAAAGAATGAGACAAACATACTTAGACACATGCATGCATATAGAAAGACACACATACATAAACAATCATTGGAGTAATTTTTTTTGTCTAGTAGCATCTATTGTTCATAAAGCCTTTAGGTCCTGATCCTAACATTATGCTTCTATTGTGTACCCTTCCATTAACCTAGACTCAATTAGAGGAATTGAGCTTATAAATGAAAAAGATAAAAACCAAATATGAATTCAAATATATAAAAGTTAAAACAAAAATTAATGGTTCATTTCCTTAATGAGGTCTAAATTAAACTCACCTGAAACCAATAGTGACTTCATCCCCCTTTTATGCAATATGTGTACATCAACTCTCCCCTTTGCTTTCAAGTATTTTTTCCTACAATACATTGCATGATATAAATAACTCAGTGATAGTGATGATATTAGTTGAATTGAAATTTTCTAAGTTCTATCTTAACTCTTCTTATTTTATTCAAACCGAATTCAAAGTCTTCTCTCAACCATTTTCAAGGAATGGATAAACTATATATATCTTATCAATTATTCTACAAAAATATTGTAACAAAAACTATTTTCTTTGAAAGATGTGTGGATACACACTTTTAAAAACACAACAAATAGATATAGAAAATGTCAGCCAAATTGTAGCGACAAGTGTCATTATGAAAGTGAACCATACTAGTAATGAATAAATGAATAAATTGGTATTCTATACTAGAAATAATATTGCAATTCTTGTAATTATGAAAAGTTTACCATGCAAAAGGCATCATTATAAGATAAGATTTTAAAACCTAGCTTGGATTGCTAAAATAAATATGTGGGTTATGTAGTTTTACAAATACATAAAGCTCAAGTTATAAAGATTCAAGGCTATGATACTTTATTGACAAGTACAAACTTTGATGGTTGAAGTATAATTCAACTCATTGATCTTCTTTAGAAGAAATAATTTCTCCTTTCCATATTAAGCTGCCTGTCCAATCACACTGGAAAGTATATCACGGAGTTTAGATCCTTTGCCCCAAAATGATCCAAGACTCAAACCCATGATAGCCATGACCACCACAAAATAAGTTGTTGGAACTACTTGCCTTCCACTAAGGAATTGTGTAGCTAAGAGACTAGCAAGGGCAAAGCTTTGCATTAAAGTACAAAGAGAAATGGTTTTGCAAACATTCTCTTCCTGTCTATTAAAAGAAAATTAGAAAGCTTTAAGAAATCTATTTTTCAACCTATAAAATTATAAATGATAATAATAGCTTTTATGTCTCCCACTGGCCACCAAATGATCTCTTGTTCAATAGAGAGCAATTTTTCTTTAGGGTACGAGAGCCATAGAAATAACAATCAATTTTTATATTGTAACATTGTGGTATGAGAATCCCATGATTTGGTAGCCTTCCAATTTTTCATTTTATATGATGCAAAGCATTCAATCATATTTTTACCTAGCTGTATCATTCGACCCTTTAACTCTTGGATGATACCACTTATGCACTTGTTGGTTGCTATTGTAATACACAACCCGTGTTTGAAGATATTTCTGCCCCCTGCAAGAATAATTATTTCAAAAAGATTCCCAATCAAAACAACCCCAATTTTTTGAGATTTCATAACCCACACAAACCCATAAAAGTACTTAGTTATGACATGAAATGAGAGTCATTAGCTAGAGCACCCCTCTTCTTAGGAATTTTTTTTCCCTGAAGGTTCATGCAAAGATTTTGGGTGATGCTCACCAAAGTTTTGGATTTGGGTCATCAAAGTGACAAAGCCACATCTTCATAGAATTGATGGTGGTCATTTCTTCAGGTAATTCTTATTTATAAAAATTCTCTATGCTTTCCCCTTGATTTAGGTGAAACAAAAGAACCCATCCTATTCTTCTTATCGAGACTAGCACACTATCAAAAGAAGGTTTGGGCTTTGTGTATTCCTACAATGTATGAAGAATTATTTAAGTTGAAGTTTGTTCAATATTGAAATACAGACCTTTGGAAGTAGAATTTATTTTCCTTTAATTCCTTAAAAACTACCCCACCTTTTTGATAAGTTCTCTAAAGGGAGATGGGAGAGATGTAGAAGTGGATTTATTAAAGATTTGAGGGAAATATAATCTACACCTCCAGTTTCATCTGAGGATTTCCTCAAGTAATAAGGTCAATTTTCAATCTAATAAAATTTGAACAAGCATTGGTAATGTGTTGGTTTGGAGGATATGTGAGTGAAGGAAGATTCATGTTGCTTGTGGACTCCATTGAATGTTGACAAAACCTCGACAATTAGTAATTTTACAATGCAAAGTTGAGAAAATCCGTTCTCCTCTTCAAGGTTTCTACAATAAAGAGATTAAAGGAGATAATAGAGTGGGGAATGATTCCCTTGCAATAACTAATTACGGAAGGAGATTTTCTTAAAAAACATTTCCCTAACATTTGTATAGGTTTCTATCATATGCTGCAATCTCATCTTCATGTTCTTGGGGTAAAAGGAGTTGGATGTTCTATTCATGCAGTCTATTGTAAGTTGTAATGATTGTTTTGATGGGGTCAAAGCTATTGTTTTGATACCTATTCAATGATTTAGTGGGGTTCAAAGGTATTTTTTTTCACCATATTAATTTTGATAGTTGATAAGTAGGGGTGTCACATGAACTATTTGCCAAATCAAAGAAAGGAATTTGATGCTCTACGCAACAACAAAGGAGGCTTGAAGAAAAACATATCTGCAACTAACTACAATGCAATTAGATCTGGGTAGCTTTGGAATGGTCGGTAAGATGAAGATTTATTCTAGTTCACAGAGATAAGAATAGGTAAGAGAGCATTTTAGAAGGTTAAACTTGAAGGTGAGTTTGGAGGTCCAAGGCTGGTATTCTATATCATCAGTTGATTAGAAAAGCATAAATCTATTTTGTCGGCTTCCAACATTGGAAACTTTCTGCGTGAGATTTGGAGACAAAATCGAAAGGGAGGTGATAGATCATCCCTTTGAAGGAAACAAACATAAACAAAATAAAAATTAGTAGCAGGCTCCACCATTTTGCCACACAAACCCTAAGCCATGCCGCCTGGCGTGAAAGATGAACAAAGACTTCTAGATAATACAATAGGGTAATAGGTAGTTTGTAGAATGTTCAATGTTCACGTGTAGAATTTTAGGGTTGTGAATTATCGTTTTAGGCTATATGTTGTAGATTATTGAATGGAGAAGTGTAAAATTTTAGGTACGAATTTAAGGTTAGCAATTAAATTTTAGATTCTAGCATGTAGCAAATTAGATTAGGTGTTGATATTTTAGAAGATAGGGAAAACAATTTTAAAGAGGAAGTGAAAAAATAGATTACAATTGAAATAGATTTAGATATAACTATGTTGTATAAAAGTGTTTTTCTAAATAAAATTATATTTTTTAATATAAATTGTGTTAGTAGTGTTCAATTATTGGCTCCTCTTTGTGAAATATGAAGGTAAGATATAACGAAAAATAAGCATTATTGAAAAATATTGGGATCATTTAAGTATTTAATAAGTTATATTTAAAAGAGAAATATGAAAATGTCTTTATAATAAATAGTATTTTAATGTTTGATTACTAGGGATTCCATGATTAAGTTTTGGATGAATCTTTAAAAAGTCATTTCTAGGACACTTCATACTAGACAACTTGTGTGAGGAGTCACACCTCCAAACTTTAATTCTAGATAGGTAAGAGTCCATTTCACATTTTAAAAAATGGTCCTATGATATTCCATGTAACGATTACATGTTCACAAAATTAATCCGCACGACTAATGACCCCCCATCTCCAACTTATAACAAATTCGTTAACATCTAATACTCATCTTACAATACTTCCTCTACATTCTTGACCTCCCTCCCTTTATGATCACGATTGAGAGACCGATGATGTGTTTGAGAAAGGTCTATAGAATAGTGCCCTCTTACCTTTGGGAGACCAATGTGCTTGAGAAAGGTATCTAGAATAGTACCCACTTATCTTTAAATTAGATTTGTTTGCTTGAGTTTTTTTGTGTTCCCGCGGGATTACATGTTTTTGTTCGTTAAAAAAGAGGGTATTTATTTGGGCGGGTGCATGAAGATGGGTAGCAATTTTGTGGCCACTTTTTAATTTTTTTTTGAAAACTCATAACGCGAGCACTTTATAACGTGCTTGCGTTATGACATGTTAAAAGCAAAAAAGAAGATGCCGATTTCATTTTCATTTTTGTCTGTGTTTTTCTTGTTGCCCGTGGCCAAAAACCACAGAATTCCGCGCTCATGTTCTAGGAGGAGTTTTTTTGCAAAAATCTTCATCAACAGTTGCTGATTCATCACCAGGATGCGGCCACGTCGATGAGGAGGTCAAAGAGGTAAGGATTTTTATTTTATTTTGAATTTGTTAGTTTTAGGTTGTATTTGATATTTATTTTTTAAATTTGTAGGAGATGTTAATCAACCTAGAAATCTTCCTCAAAATCCACAACAAGAACAAAATCCTCAACAACAAAATCCTCAACCACAACAACAACTTCCTCCACCAATCCCTTAATACCCTCCTGGCACTCAACAAAATTTAATGGCTAAAATTGAGAAAAATAAAAAACAAATTAAAGATTTAATCGAGAGGTTGAACGATCCAAACAGTTCAACTACGGAAAGAATGACCGTGGAAAATTTACTGCAAGATATGTTAAAAAATGTAGATTCAATCAGCAAATAATTAATTGGTTGGCAGGATAGGAGGCAGGCGGCTAGGGATTTTTACCAAGATATATTATCATATAAAGAAGTAAAAGATTTAAAAATTACAAAAGGTGATTTGTGTGCATTATTCACTAACCCACGGCCAAATGGAAATCTCTCCCTCAATGCGAAGAGGTTTCCTATTCATTGGTGCCACCACCAAGAGATTAGGAAATATTTTTGGGATAGGTGGTACATTGTTTTTGATGATCCACCATGCAACGATTGAGAAGTCCCGTAGTATTTCCTTAGGAAACTATACGGTGAGTTCATCTTGAACAAAATCCTAAATTATTTTGATATGAGGGACTTCCAGGGGAGAGGTGGGGGCTTGGCACAAGATAGACCCGGTGCACAACAAGATCCTATGTGGCAAGCGAGATGACCTCTCGCTAGGCCGCCTCATGAGCACATCGTCATCCTTTCTATCGCGAAGGAGAGTGCCGACGTAGAGACTCTATAGGCCATCAACTCTTTGACATAAAGTGTCATCCAACATGCTAGCTCTCTTGTACAACACCATCCAGGGGAGTCTTCGACAGGTGGGCTTCGATCCCATGTGTGTCAATCTTGCGTGGCGACTTGTTCATATGACCCCACCAACACTCAAGAGGCTGTTGCGTAGGATCTG
This sequence comes from Sequoiadendron giganteum, assembly GCA_007115665.2. Lineage (NCBI taxonomy): Eukaryota > Viridiplantae > Streptophyta > Pinopsida > Cupressales > Cupressaceae > Sequoiadendron > Sequoiadendron giganteum. The sequence goes on from CM021105.1 coordinate 317,419,704, forward strand.
TCTGCAGCTATGGAGATGGAGAGGGTAGCTAAAATTTTGCATGACACGTATGGCATTGATACTCAAGTAAAAGTTAGCATGTTCATTGAATTAAATTTTTTAAATTTTGATTTTAAAATGCAAGATTAACTAATCTACTTTTATGGTTTTAATAAACTTGCAGGGCCATAGTGTTGATACTGGATACACCGGTCCTCAACCTACTTATTTTTGCAGTACACCTATCGGTGGGATATGTAACTAGTAAACAATTATAAATTTATTACATATTAATAACATTTTTTTATGAATGGTATTTTAATATGTGATTTTGGATGTTGAATAGGCTAATAGTGGAGGTTTCGAGGGAATACCTCCTGATGCTAGTGGATTTAGTCAAACCTCCATGCAGGTAATAGAATAAAGAGTTTAACTAATGAATTGTACTTAATAGATTTGTGTAGTTTATATTCATATCGTTGATTACGTTGCATTGCACATCATTCAAACTCAAAGAATTACTTCACATTCCATAACTAATAACTAGATGTTGATAGATGACAAAATTTCAACTACAATATAGTTGTTTAGAAAGTCAACATAAGTAGTGATGTAATTACTTCACATAGCATAAGTAATAAGTCTAGGAGTAGCTTCCAATTATATTTTCTTGTCATGGCATTCCATGAGACCACATTTTACTAAGGCATCTTTTTAAATAGTTCACTACCTTATCTATGCTCCAAACTAGGCACCCATTATGGCCCGCTCTCACATATCTGAAACTCACTTGCAACTCTTTTGGAGCAACTGTCCCAAATCTGGCTTTTAACGTTGAATTAGGCCACAATTAGGCCTTGTTTTTAAAGATACACCTCTCCAAACACACAACCAACACTTGAAACCTCCAAATAGTCAAAATAAAGCCAATAAAACCTCAAATTATTCAATTTTCAGGTCTCCTCTCGCTCATTTAGACCCCTTTTCATAAAACCCTCACTTTCCTTGCAATCAATTAGGGCTTATTGAAACTCTTATGCCGTGACCTTTCACAAGCTTATAATCACTTGAATCAGGCTTATTTATGCTTGTATATGCTCATTCCATCCTCAAATAGTGCTGCCCCAAAGATCTACATACACTTCCTTCACAAAATTACTCTTTTTCACTAGTTTTCACCCTCTTTCACCTAGGGTTTCTCACTTATTCACTTCTCTAACCACTTACAACCTCTCAGATCTTCTAAACACCCTCCAATTCACCCACTCTCATAGTTTTCAGGGGATTCTATCCACTTATAAATGTTAGAGTAATAAGTTATTTCATTTAATTAATTTAATCATATTGGTTAATTAATTAAGTCACTTATCACTTTAGTTTTACTTAAGCTAAACTTAGGCACATTAATAATTAATTATTTATTAATTATTAAGTGTGCACACTAGGGTTTCCTTTTAGCGTTTCGATCTCCTTTCTTAAGGATTGATCTCATTGTAATTATTCATTCTCTTAATGCATTTTTCTCTTAAGGCTTGCAGAGCATCTTTGTTGTTCTGGACATCTATCTTTCTTTGTGACAAGTTATTGCTTGCAGGTGTTCACTGGGGTTTGTGAGGTTGATTTATCAACTTCTACATGGTATCAGAGCTTCATATTTGCAGCTACCTGTTCATCTTTTGAAAGATATTGCCTTACAGTGATTTTTAAGTGCAAGGGTTTCAACCAAGCATCTTTTTGCAAGATTTGGGGGTAGCCAATTTTTTTGGGCATTTTTGGGCAAAACGAATGTTGCCATCGTGTTCAAAGTGCCCAAAAAGCCTAGGAATGCCTGTTGTTTGGTCAATTTCTAAAAAGTTGAAAAAAAGGCAAAAAAAAATTTGCTAGGGAAGCTGTACGACCTCCCTAGCACACACTCTGAGGCGGTATTTTTTCATGAAAATTAAAAAAAATAATAAAAAAGGGCATTTTTAAAGGTTCTGTCGGTGCCTCCAAAACAAACCGAGCCTACCACCGCCATGCCACCTAGTGGCCACAAGGAGCGACAACCACCAGGTGGTGCCCCCTTCCATCGCTACCGGTCGATCGACTTAGCCCCAGCAGGCTCCTTCAACTCTAGCCCCGGTCACATCAGTGTCCAGGGGCTCCACCGAGCGCCCTAGCGCCTATCTCCAGCCCCCTGCGATCACGTGGATGACCAGGGGCCGTTGGTCTTAGCCCCTCTGCGCTAGTTGGTGGTCCTGCATAGGACTAGGTCCTTATTTTTTTTAGCCCCTGAGGGCCGTTGAAGGCCTAAAGGGCCCCTTTGGAGCACTTTCACAGAATCAGGTGTAACTTTTGCATATGATCTTTATTTTTCAAAAATGAATAGGTGTCAAAAAGTTGGTTTCGGGCACTATCCAGTGGTACATGTTTTTTTTTTTGGTTTTTCTATTTTTCTGCCTTTTTCTCCTGTCAAATTCAGAAGTTATTATTTTCACTTCGGGAGGCATAACTTTTGCGTCCGAACTCCGTTTTTCGCCATTCTTGCAACATTGGAAAGCTGAATCCTTCCTCTTCATAGATCTCAGACCCAATTTTCCAAAAAAATTACCAGGTATCTGATTTTTTGTCAGAACTCAAATTTTTCTTTCTTGGTTATTTTCTTTGGAAACGTGCAATTCAGGCTATTTTTTGAGATCAAAGAGATTTTTTTTGCATTGAGAGTATATACTGTTATTTTTTGTCATGGATTCACATAATATTGCACCCCTTACTCCATTCAACTAATTTGGTTGGAAAAAACAAATGGAGATTCATTTGATGCACAAAGGGTTGTATAGAGTGACCATGGGTACAAAAGTTGAACCTACAGGTGCTGCTGAAAAGAGAAAGTGGTTTAATAGGTGTGATGAAAATTTTGGTACTTTATGTCTATCTATTTCTCTTGATCTTCTTTTTCATATTGAGTCTTGCACTACACCCCATCAGATTTGGACTACTTTAGGGTCTTTGTTTGGGAAGCAGGATACTATGAGAGGATTCCAATTGGAGAATGAGCTCATTGGCTTAAATCCTAGGGATTTTGACAGCATCTAGGAGTTCTTCACTAAACTCAAGTCTCTTAGATTGCAGTTGACACAGTGTGGTATTCAGAAGCAAGACTCTCAATTGATATTGTCCATTCTTTCTAAGCTTGGACCAGATTATTCAGTTTTTGTATCTATCTTTTATGCCACTAGGGATGCTCTTGGTACTCGATTTACTATGCCATCTCTTGATGACTTTGCTTCATCTCTCACTTGAGAGAAAGATAAGTTGGATAGCATGGGAAAGTTTAAACCTTATACATCATATGCACTTATCACATCTTAGGGGCACACAGATCAGAAGGCTTCTAGTGGCAAAGGAAAGAAAAAAAAAGAGGATTCCAAATGTCATGAGTAGCAAAAGGAGTCCTCAAATTCATCCTCTTCTAAGGGGAAATCATCTAAGAAGGAGAAGGTTACATGTGCATATTGCAAGAGGGAAGGACATGCAACACAATTTCTATAAGAAGGACATTGATGAGCTGAAGCATATTCTTTAGAAACATCAGATTGATTTTCCTTCTAGTATGTCTACATCATCTTCCCCTCATTATTCCTCTTCAGAACAATCTAACAGGGGCACAACTAGTTTACATACTTCATTAGATATGAAGGGGCATGCTCTTTGTGCTTATTCAAGTCATGGATCAGGGAGATGTCTTCTAGATCCAGGAGCATCTCATCATATGAAATCTTCATAGTCTATGTTCAATTCCTTTGAGCCTTGCATTATGCATTCTATTTTGATGGAAAACAATACATACATGAGTGTTACAAGGAAGGGGTCTATTAGTTTTGGGGGCAACACTTTTTAGGATGTCTTGTGTGTTCGTCATTTGACGAACAACCTTCTTTCCATATATCAGATCACACATGGAGGCAATGGGAGATCCGTGGAGTTCACACCTAATTTAGTTATCATCAGAGACTTGGAGAGTAGAGCGGTTATTGCTATTGGGGTGGTGGATCACTCATCTCGGTTGTATTCCTTTGTAGATTTTTCTTTTGATGGTGCTTCTGTTCCTACAGTTGTTCATCACACTTCTAGTGTGAAGCCTCATATAGAGGAGACATTTGGATTCTTGAACCTCGATGTTCTCACTTCAGATTCAGTTCTTGAGCCATCTATTCCATCTCGTCCACCTCCTATTGCGGTTGCTGATACTTCTATGGCTACAAATGTGGTTTCTTCTATTTTAGTGCAACAAGACCTAGTTGATCATTCATCTTTGGAGGTTTCTCTTCAGTCTTCACCTACTTTGAATTCTTCATTGGTTGAGATCACACCTGCTTTTGTGGAGACATCTTGGGCTACACCTGATTCACCTTCAGAGATTGCATTCATGAGGCTTCTCCCCTCTCACTTATTTCAGGAGATGCAATTTCTTTAGTCTTTTTGGAGCTACTTCATTATGGGGGGGCTATGTGGTCTCTTTCTTCCTCTCTTATGGGGGGTTATTTCATGTATCTTTGTGATGGATGGTGTCCTTGGGGGGTCTTATGGATTCCTCCATCTTTCATCACTTAGTTGTTTTTTTCATCCTATTTTGGGGAGGATTTTTGTTCCCACGTGATTTTCTCCTTTACCCCGTTTGGTTTAGTTTACATTGCATTTGTACATGGGTACCTGATTAGGCCTTGTTGCTGGGACCCATATTTTCTTTCATGCATCTTTTCCTTAGTGTTTTAGCTACTCCCTAAGTTCATCTTAAGGGGGGGTGTTAGTGTAATAAGTTATTTCATTTAATTAATTTAATCATATTGGTTAATTAATTAAGTCACTTATCACTTGAGTTTTACTTAAGCTAAACTTAGGCACATTAATAATTAATTATTTTTCAATTATTAAGTGTGCAAACTAGGGTTTCCTTTTAGGGTTTCTATCTCCTTTCTTAAGGATTGATCTCATTGTAATTATTCATTCTCTTAATGCATTTTTCTCTTGAGGCTTGCAGAGCATCTTTTTTGTTCTGGACATCTTTCTTTCTTTGTGACAGGTTATTGCTTGCAGGTGTTCACTGGGGTCTATGAGGTTGGTTTATCAACTTCTACACTAAACCCCTGTCCTCTTTTCACTCACTCTAGCCTTGTTGAAAAGGCACCAAAACTAGTTTTTCACTAGGGCAGCGAGGAGAACTCACACAAAAACTTCACCAAACCATTTCATTACCTTCTACACCTACTCCTACTTCAAACCAGTCCATCCCACCAAGAAACAATTGCTATAGAAAGGTGGAATGGAATTTTTAGTTCATTTGGGCAATCAAACCCTTAGCCCCTCTTTTCTGACTGCTTAGAGAAATCAAGCCACCAAAAGCTTGAAACTCGATATCAAGTGCTCAAATTAGTTTTAAATTGATGCTAAAACCTAAATCCTTCAATTTACACACATTACAGATGCACTACCACCTGCATGGAACCGTACACTAGCAGATGATGGAGGAAAACACAAAAAATAATAGTATAACAGTGATATTTTATTAGTTTTCTCCTTTAAAATGCTTCAACAACAACTAACAATGATGAATCACATCTTTTTAACACTTTCCCAATCATTTCAACTTACTAAGTGCCTAATATTTCCTCTACAACTACCTTGACTCTTCATATTCCTCCACTTGGCACCTTTTTGCATTTTTACAACATTGATTGATAACTTTTGTTAAGATTCTGCAACTTTACAATTTATGCCTAAAATGACTACCAAAGACCATTAAAAACTCAAAAATGGCTATTTAAGCCTTATTACATCATGAAAATACCTATACAACCTCAAAATCCTAAATTTTCCTCATGGAGGCATACTCTTGTAAAGGTGCACCTGCACCACTTTTTCAAATAGCTCACCGCCTTTTCTATGCTACCACATTTTCCATACATGTCTACTTAAGCATTTTATCAAACAGTTAATTTCCTCACTTCTATGGCTAAAATATTAAAAAAGGTTCTTTCCAACAAACTATGAATGCTTGGAAAAAATCTATCAAAGCATAATAGTAGGCAATAACATAGACAAGACAATTAGTAGTTTGAAAAAATGCCTCAAAGAAATGTGGTCTCATGGTGATGGAATGCCATTCCATCACCATGAGACCACATTTATTTGAGGCATTTCTTCAAAAATCTCACCACCTTTTCTATGATACCACATTTTCCATACATGTGTACAAACGCATTTTATCAAACTACTCACTTCCTTGCTGCTATGGCTAAAAGCCTAAAATAGGTGCTTTCCAACAAACTATGGATACTTGGAAAAATTTCTATCAAAGAATAATAGTAAGCAATAACACCATAGAGAAGGCAATGAACTATTTGAAAGAAATGTGATCTTATGGTGATGGAATGCCATGACGTGCATTTGTTTGTAATGGCATTCCATCATCATGAGACCCCATTTCTTTGAGGCATTTTTTCAAATAGTTCAGTGCCTTCTCTATGCCACCACAGTTATTGTACATGTCTACGAAAGAATTTTATCAAACGGTTCACCGACTTGCTGCTATGGGTAAAAGCCTAAAAACACGTGCTTTTGAACAAGATATGGATAGGGAAAATAGTAAGCATGATAGTCAGAAATATATAGTTTAATAAGTACTCAATTTTTTTTTTATTATCTCATACATTATAAGTCATGACGTGGATCACTATTGTAGTTCTTGTGATTGAATAATTTGTTGTTTTATTTTTCAACTGTTGCAAGCGGAAACACCTCTGAATGTGATGAGGGCAATGGAGATTGGTGTTTCATCTGCTATAGAATCCTCGATGGCTCTGACAGGGGAGGTATGAGGAAAATTACTAAATTTCAATTTACATTCGTTGTTATAGATGTTAGTTAGTGAAAAAGAAAAACATTATTGATTCATGGCTTCAGCATGCCTCAGCCTGGGCGTGCAAATATTTCCCTTGTGGAGAGTGATCATTAGATGGCGATAAGTGATTATTTTGTTAAATATATCATATTTTATAATGTAATTTCTATATATTAATGTCTTTACTTCTTATTGTAACAAATAAAACTTCATCAAGAACTAAACACTATGAGGAGCAGTAGGAGCACTTCTCGAGGGTAGCAGAAACGAGTAACAAATGTATCACCATTCGATTGACAAGCAAAGGGAAACAGTTTATTTCGAGAGCATGGAGAGCAATGGATTTTGATTCCATAGCCCTTTGTTGTATGCCTACATGGCAGTTTTGTACATATTTTGTATTGGATATATTTGACATTGTATGCCTAGATATGGCATTCTCGTAAGCCTATATGGCTATTTTGTACCTATATTTCATACTTATATCGACATATATTTATGTATGCCTGCATGGCTATTTGATTAATATAAATCTTTTTATTGATGGTGTCCATATTTGCATTCTAAATTCATGGTTCAATAGATATGAGTTACGTGTATTCAAGTGTATAATTTACAACTTACGTGTATACTTTGTGACTTATGTGTGTTCCAATGTATACTTTGTGACTTACGTGTTTTCATGCGTATACCTTGTATTCATGTATACACTTTGTGTTAATTTGTGTATATTATGTTGTATACTATGTATTTGTGTGTATACTTCAAGGCTTACGCATTTTTGAGTACTTGTGCTTCCCTTGTTCACATGTACATGCTTGACTCATTCACGCGTATACTTTTTAATTGGTTAGCCCTAGCATTGATCATTGTTGTCCTTCATGGTTTGTCTTGAATATTAATTGATTTATGCTAAACAACTTTATGCAAAAGAAAAAACACGTTTTCAATTGGTATTGCATGAAATGATTGATAAAAAGATTTCAAAAAGTATCCTTGATATTACAAAAAGATATGTGTTAATACACTTCAATTGTGTAGTCACCCTTTGGTTCTTTCAATTTTTTTTTTTTCCTATGTCACTGTTACACTGCACAAGTAAACCAAATTTTGTATTGTGGAGCTATATTAAGCTACCACTCTAAAGAGAAATGTAACGATGATACAAAATAATGTTTGAGACTGCAAGAAGACATCAAAATGGCTAGTGTACTAAACAAATTTTTATGATTTCTGAATGCTGATAACTCTACTTAGTTGGCTTCTTTTTTCAAAATCATACAAATTGAACCCTAGCATCAATAGATTGTGTATATCAAGCTACGACAATTCAAGTTTCAACGATGAATATTTATCATGCATGTTTTAAATGACATTCAAGTTTATGGTGGTTTTGTTTTTTATATGATGTTATGTGATATTCTAATCCTAATTCATGCTTCTAGGCTATATATATATTTTATTTTTACATATTTTTTGTACTAATGAACCCAAAATGAACCGAACCCCCCTCCAAAATATTTTGGCTGAATCGGCGAACCGAATCCCCAAACCCAAACCCAAACCTCATACAACCTCAAAACCTCTTCCAACACTCTTCATTCTACCTGCACAAACTTAATTGACCACCAAATTATGTTGCCCCCTGACTTTACCCACTTTTACTCCCTCAAACCTCTCTTTTCCCAACTAGGGAATCATGCCTTAACATACTTTTGACCTCCCTTGTGCTTGCAAAAATTTTGAACACATCAAAATCCACAACCTCACTCTATTTCCAACCTATTCTAACTTATTCTCAAGTAATTTCTTCTTTTCACCTCTTCTAGCCTTGCTTTTAAGGCCTAAATTTTGAATTTTCAACAGGGGCAGCATTAGTAATCTCTTCCAATGCCTTTCCCAATTCTATTTTCTTATTCATACTCCATATCCTACTTACATTAGGCCCATTCCACTGAGACACAACCTGAACAATAGGTGGAATGGCCTATTTCAACATATTACACTCAAACCCTTGTATGAGCAAGTTCAAACCTGTTTCAGAAATCTACTTCTAAGTTGCTTGGAACTTAATAGAATTCCAGAAGAATGGATTCTAATCAAAGCTAAAACCATTCTATAACAAATTCAAATAATCTTAGAGCAAACTCCTACTATACGGACCCACACACAGGCTGGAAGGAAAAGATAATGCACAAAAATTAACAAAAAACCAAAGATATTTGATAGATATTCTCTTTCAGACTCTTCAACAACCACTAAATTTGAGTTTCCAATGATCATATGCTTTTTCTATGGAAAACTTAGACTTCTCAACCATCGTGTGTATGTTTCTCTTTTTTATTGTTTCCATTCCATCATAAGGGATCAAGTCGGTTGAACGTAGCTCAAAGCAATTTCATGTGTTTGGGTGTGAAAGAGGACCATGCCTAGCATAAACATACCTATTGGGATGCGTTGGAGCAATTTTTTTGGTCACACGAATTGTAAAATGAAAGTTGCACCACTTTGCAACTTTACACTGTTTGCATTTGACACTTTTTCCATCAAGTGAAAACTGAATACCATAGGAAAATGACTCTGAGATAACAAAACCAAGAGAGGTGATTGTAGAGGTGTCCAACACAATCTCCTAGGCTTAGATGAAGAGTTCGTAAGCGTCACATTTCTGAGTAATAGCCCATCAAAGATTGCTTCCCTCCTGCACTTTGGACCCTTAAGGGATCGATCTGGTTGAACGTAGCTTAGACCGATTCCACATGTTTGGGTGTGAAAGAGGATCATGTATAGCGTAAAAATACCCATTCAAACACGTTGGAACAGTCTGTTTGGTCACACGAGTTACAGAACAAAAGTTGCACCACTTTGCAACTTTCAACTACTTACATTTGACAACTTTTTCCCCAAGTGAAAATTCACCACCACGAGAAAATGCCTTTGAGATAGAAAAAATCAAGAGAGGTTATTGTAGAGGGGCCTAACAAAATCTCATAGGATTCAATGAGAATTTTCTAAGCATCATAGTATCTGAGTAATAGCATATTGAAGTTTGCAGCCATTTTGCACTTTGGACCGTTAAGGGATAGATCCGGTTGAACGTAGCTCAGAGTGATTCCACATGTTTGGGTGCAAAAGAGGACCATGCCTAGCATAAAAATACCTATTCTAATGCATTGGAATAGTCTATTTTTTCACACAAGTTGCATAACAAAATTTGTAGCACTTTGCAACTTTGCATTGCTTGCATTTTACATCTTTTCCATCAAGTGAAAACTGGACACCACGGGAAAACCACTTCGAGATAACAAAAACTGAGAGAGGTTATTGTAGAGGGGCCCAACATGATCTTTTAGGATTAGATGAGAAGTTTATAAGAATCATGGTATCCGAGTAACAACATGCTGAAGTTTGCAACCATTTTGCACTTTGGACCCTTAAGGGATCGATCCGGTTGAGCGTAGCTCAGAGCGATTCCGCATGTTTTGGTGTGGAAGAGGACTATGCCTAGCATAAAAATACCTATTCAGATGTGTTGGAACAATCCATTTGGTCACACGACTTGCAAAACAAAAGTGGCATCACTTTGCAACTTTGCATTGCTTGCATTTGACACTTTTTCCATGAAGTGAAAACTGGACACCACGGGAAAACCACTCCGAGATAACAAAAATTGAGAGAGGTTATTGTAGAGGGGCCCAACTTGATCTCATAGGATTAGATGAGAAATTTCTAAGCATCACGGTATATGAGTAACAACATGCTGAAGTTTGCAACCGTTTTGCACTTTGGACCCTTAAGGGATAGATCTGGTTGAACATAGCTCAGAGCGATTCCATGTGTTTGGGTGCAAAAGAGGACCATGCCTAGCATAAAAATACCTATTCAGACGTATTGGTATAGTCTATTTGGTCACACGAGTTGTAGAACGAAATTTGCACCACTTTGCAACTTTACACTGCTTGCATTTGACACTTTTTCCATCAAGTGAAAATTGGACACAATGAGAAAACCACTCTAAGATAACAAAAACTGAGAGAGGTTATTATAGAGGGGCCCAATGTGATCTCATAGGTTTAGATGAGAAGTTTCTAAGCGTCACAGTATCCAAGTAACAACATGCTGAAGTTTGCAGCTATTTTGCACTTTGGACCCTTAAGGGATTGATCCAGTTGAATGTAGCTCATAGTGATTTTGCATGTTTGGGTTCAAAATATGACCATTCAAATCGTAAAAATACGTATTTAAATGTGTTGGAACAGTCTGTTTGGTCACACGAGTTGTAGAATGAAAGTTACACCACTTTGCAACTTTGCACTGTTTCTATTTGACACTTTTTCCATCAAGTGAAAATTGGACACCACGGGAAAACCACTTCGAGATAACAAAAACTAAGAGAGCTTATTATAGAGGGGCCCAATGTGATCTCATAGGTTCAGACAGAGATTTTGTAAGTGCCACGGTTTTTGAGTAATACCTTGTCAAAGGTTGCTGCCCTTTTGCACTTTGGACCCTTAAGGGATCGAGTTGATTGAAAGTAGCTCAAACCGATTATGCTCTCTTTTCGATGGAATTAGGTGGGCAGAAGACTTAACTCCATTTTAGTTTTGGTTTAGTTGGATTTCAAGTGATTTTGTGAATTTTAGAAGCCAATTACTAAGGGCCTATCTGTATACCTTGTTTTAAGGGTTTTGAGTGCATTAAAATGTTATATTAAGCCTTCTACCCACTATATTCTTTTTTAACTTGATGGAAAGGCTTAGTTAGGGTTATAAAACATGTGCGAAAAGTTTTGTATGCAAGGGAGGTGAATAGAGGGTTTTTAGGTGATGCCCTAGATGTCAAATGGTGCATTTTTGAGTGGAAAATGGTGGTTTAGTGCTAGGGTTTGAAGAAATATTTGGGGGCAGCGATATCTCTTGAACTTTTAAGCTTGTGCAAACCTTTTTGAAGGTGTTTCAGGCTTTTGTTGGCTGTGGGAAGGTTTGGAGTATGGGTTTTCAATAAACCCTTGCCTAACTTGTGAATGAAGAGAGTTTTGGGGTTTGTTATGTTAGAGGGCTTATCACACCCTAAAAGTGGAGGAATTGGTGGTTTGGAAGACTGGTTAATGTTTTCCAATGGTGGTTTGCGTCTGATAGGAAGAATAAAGGGGGGTTGCTTGTTTTGTGAAAGCTGATCCAAAAGGGTCTTATGAGGGTTTGATGTATTTTGAAGAAGGCTTAAATGGGTGCCTAAAATGGTGGTTTATTGCTAAGGTTGTTAAGGAATTATAAGAGTTAAGGTGGGAAAAATAGGTCCGTAGACCTACAAGAGTGACTAGGTGCAAACTTGAAAATAAGCCAAGATTAAGTTTGAGGGAAGGAAGGAGGTTGGAATCCTTTTCTATTGTGGAAGTGAGTTGATTGCCTCCCTGTATTTCTATTAGAATCACTTCAAGTTTACATTTTTTTTTTTTCACATTGACAACTTTTCAATTTTTGCAATTTTACATCATTTTGACAAATATGCAACATGAACTCCAAAATAACCCCAAAACCAACTAACAAGACTTATTACATTATAAATTGGTCTAATATGACCTTATTCGATCGACAAAACTCAAAACATAAAACTAACTTAAGACTTCCATGAACCAAATTTGCTCAATAACCTTGGTGCCCTTGAACCAAATTTCATTATTTCAATAAATCTCATTACAATGCCTTAGGTACTCTGTTCTCACAGATATTTTACAATGTCACTCATACATTTGAGATTCTCTTATAATGTCTACACCATAGGTGCTCATTATGAGGTTAACTTCAAATGAGTAACTTGAGATTCCCTCACAAAGCTTCACACGCTCTTTTATAATGGCTTCAAATCAGAATTGAGATTTCTCAAGATCATCAAAATAAGGAAGTTGCATTGCTTTTTTGGTTGAGATTCTCTTCGATGGCTCATAAATCAACATTCTCTACAAGGAGAGACCAATTAATTTTTAGTAGTTTACTTACAGATACACAAAGTAAAAGAAGAAAAATAAAGAGCATCCAAAATGGAAATGCAATGAAAATAGATGGAAGGCACTTACAGATAGGCATGGAAGTCTCTCAACTTATTCACTCCTAGTCATACATCTTCACTGGGAGTTCCAAGATACCTATTGCACACAACACCTCTCACGAATATAATATCTTGAAATTCGAGATGCTCTTATAATTTTTGCATCTTATAATGTCTACATCATAGGTGCTTTTCTGGATGAGATTCTCTTGGATGACTCATAAATCTGCATTTTCTGCAAGGGGACACCAATCAATGTTTAGCAGGTTACTTACAAATAGGAAAAGTAAAATAAAATGATAGCATTGGAATCAAAAAAATTAATGTGCATACAAGTATAAAATTAATAAGAACCAATGTGCATAGACTTACAAATTAATCCAACGAACCATCCAGGTCTACTCTACTCTTTATTGTGTCAAGTATTAAGCCTTAAAATGTCATATTAAGCCTTCCACCCACTATATGCTTTTGTAACTCAATGGAAAGGCTTAGTTAGGGTTATAAAACATGTGCGTAAAGTTTTGTGTGCAAGGGAGGTGAATAGAGGGTTTTTAGGTGATGCCCTAGATGTCAAATGGTGCATTTTTGAGTGGAAAATGGTGGTTTAGTGCTAGGGTTTGAAGAAATATTTGGGGGCAGCGATATCTCTTGAACTTTTAAGCTTGTGCAAACCTTTTTGAAGGTGTTTTAGGCTTTGGTTGGCTGTGGGAAGGTTTGGAGTATGGGTTTTCAATAAACCCTTGCCTAACTTGTGAATGAAGAGGGTTTTGGGGATTGTTATGTTAGAGGGCTTATCACACCCTAAAAGTTATGCATCTTATAATGTCTACATCATAGGTGCTTTTCTAGCTGAGATTCTCTTGGATGACTCATAAATCTGCATTTTTTGCAAGGGGACACCAATCAATGTTTAGCAGGTTACTTACGAAAAGGAAAAGTAAAATAAGATGATAGCATTGGAATCAAACAAATTAATGTGCATACAAGTATAAAATTAATAGGAACCAATGTGCATATACTTAAAAATTAATCCAACGAACCATCCAAGTCTACTCTACTCTTTATTGTGTCAAGTATTGCCTCATGGTCAGGCTCACAAACCTTCCACAAGGTCTTGTTCAAAGGTCTACCCCCACATTTGGTCAAACGAACATTGGATGCCACAACAAGGTTTGAGTAATGAAGAATCTTACGATGCGTGTCAAAGTCCTGAAATAGTGAATGTTTAACACTCTTATGAGGGTACCTTCCAAGCCACCTTCCAGTAACAACAATTGAGCCTATGCGATATTCGATGTTTTCTCCATCTATAACTGGGGCCTCCAATTTATTTTTGGCCTCAACACAACAACACAAGTAATAGTATGTTCCCTCTTCGTTGTCTTCATCTGCAATAACTACATAAACATGCCTTGCATTGATATGTGCAACAAATCTCTTGAAATTAGTCAACATTACAAATACATCACAAAGTAAGATAACGATATGGAATTTCAAATACTAAGCAAGTAGATATATTACCTGGTTGAACTAGATCTGATACATGGTCAAAGTTGACTGATGATTCCATCTGTGTTAGTTCCAATGCCGTCGAAGGGCAATATGTGTGAAGTGGGCTAAGATAACTTTTCAACCATTTGTCAACCCACTCCCTCAACTCACAATCATTCCAGTCTTGCATGGTACATGAAGAACAAAATCATGTCATCTTCTGTGTATCGATACTCCATGAACCTACATTTGAGCTAAGGAAAGAGTGTAGCTCACTTGATCTTGTTAGTTTACAACAATCCTCATATGGTGCAATGTTAGTATCATCCATCAACCAAAAAAATCTACGAACTAGATACATACCTTCATTACCTGGACCCATCGAAGCATTACACCACTTGACAATTGATGTTGCATCTATCAAATTTGCACTATCTTTATACATTAAATCTTCTCATTCTAATGCTTTTTTCATGCATGCTCCTGCACCATCATGCACCCCCTTTCCATGCCCAACCTCACAAAAGTTCCACATATGCTGAACACCTGTAGTGAGATGCATCCTGCACAACTAGTAGAACATGCGCACATTCTTAAACTATGCTGCACAGTTATCCGACCATATTATATGCCAACCGTATGCTATGCCCCTTTGAGCCAAATCAGTGTAGAACATCTGGAAGCAACCTTGCACGAACTCTGTAGAATATGTGCGATCATCACTAATATAAAAGTGACACTCTCTCAATACCTTCCTTTGGTCCTCTATACTATCATCTGCATGAATGAATGCTATGTGCACAAATATCAAAACCTGTGTGGAGTTGTAATACTGTGATTGCACCTCACACTATGGTTGTAGAGTGTATTTCTCTGCAAAGTCAACCATTGATACTATATTGCCAACTAGAAAGGTTTCCTTGCATAGCTTGAATTACCTTTCCAACCACCAGGCTCTATGGGTATACCTTGCATACTCATACACTATATTATCACAAAACATGGACATAAACTGATACACTGGAATCTTCTCAATAAAAAAATCACACCTTTTTGCTTGAGACCCATCTTTTATAATTTATGCCACTGTTTTATACTTCCCAAACTGTACTAGTTTATGTCCCACCTCATCTGTGCTTTCCATATGTTTACATATTGGCATATGCTGCAAGCCACCACAACGATCACATGAACCATCCAAGCATGTTGTCTTGTAGAATATTTGGCCATACTCTATTTCACATATTTTTTTTGATAAGAACTCTCTTGAAGATTTTGGTGGGGCTTCTATGCCACAATCTTGGAAAACATCGTTAGTATGCAAATCTAAACATATAGAATGATAAACATCATAATGGTGAGAGAATTAAATTTGTAGTCTACAACAACAAGTAGTGCATGTGTGATTTATCTTGACATAAAAAGGTTTAAGCATTTCAAAAAATCTTTGAGAAATACTAGTTTGAGGATAATCATTTTCAAATTTTTGAAAAAATTGGGTTTGAGTCATATCCAAAAAATGCTTTAGATGTGGCTCACGGTTTTGACTACCGATTATCCTTCTTATGACATGCCTTTGATTCAGAGATGGCCTTGTGTTATTCTTACAATACTCTTCAATTAGTGTTCTCAATGATTGAACAAATTTTTATCCTTTTGTGGCAGTCTCTCCAAGAATTCCCATAATTCATTTGAATCGGTGCCCTCAATTCTTTGCCGCCTTTGAACGGATTTTGATAAAGTTTTTCTACTAATTCTCATTTTTTCACTCGTCTTTTTAATGAGATGATCTCTCTTTGTTTGATAGCTTACCAAAGTCGATGTAATGACACGTCGGGTGACATTACTATCCTTTGAGCATGAGGTCTTACCCACACTCTCATAAGCATCCATTAGATTCTTCACAATAGTGTTTTCACTTGATGCATTCAATGTTCTCAACCCAAGAGTCTTCATGATGTTTCTATACTTTAAACGCCACATCATTTCAACAAATAGTTGACATATTGCAGTCTCATTTAGCCTTTCAAAGAAGATTTTCCAAATCTTATCAACATATCTTCTACAAGTGCATGCTGGAATCTTACCTTCCATGTGCTGCAAAATATCCTCATCAATATTAATCAAATACTTTGGTTTTCTATGCAAAATTCTAGGTGGTGTTCTCCTAGGGACATACATCTCAACATTATAAATTTCATCTATATTTAATTGAGGTGGGCTAGATTGCGTACCTTTGATCGAGGGTGGAGTAGAAGACATACCTTGAGGTTCACGTGGGGATGATGACATACATTCTTCATCAAATCTGAGTGATGATGTACTCTCAAATTGAGATGCGGTGGATGGTGTCCAACCATATTAACTTGCGGTAGATGGTGTCCCTCCATATTCACTTGTGCTTAATGGTGTGACCCATTCATATTCACTTTTGGTAGAGGGTGTGTCTCCAACTATGGTATCCGAATCTGTCCTACAATTATGCTTTCGCATTTGTGCCCTTTGTGCTACCAATTTCTTTTTTTTTTTTTGATGGTTGAGGTTCCTCTTCAATTGGCTTGATTTCATCAATCGTTTCCATTTTCTTCTTTTCATGATATGCCCTCAACCATTCTCTCTCGTTTTCTTTGAAGGTTTGGAGCTCTTCATCTGTTAGTTTCTTCCTTGTTCGTTTCTTCAGAATGGTGAATAATTTTACCTATAGCATGTTAATGAGACGAATATTAGTTCATGGTGTTTGAGTCATTAGATGAACATTTAGATAGGTTGTTTTATCCAATTTGCAAAAAATGTAAAATATTGTAAAAAGAGGTCCAAAATAGGTTCTAGGTTTTTTTTTCTTAGAACAAGTTCTTGGTCAACCTTTTCAGCATTGAATTACTTAATTTTGTGGTTCTTAGGCATTGAGAGATTCAAAAGTGGGAAAAAAGAAAATTTTACAAAATTGTTGTCAAGGTAGAAATGCAAAAATTGGCAAATGGCAAAATTTGGAAGTTTAGGAGTCAAGTAGGTGAAAGGTTGGTTTGGGTCATTTGATATGGTCAGGAAAAAATTTAAATTGATGGAGAACCTCGAGAAAGAGGTAGAGGGGATGCAAATAATGGAGAAAACAATAAAGAGACCCTGTTTTATATTCAATTTTTTGTGTTCTGCTGGTAAAACATCATTGTGAAGCATTGTACGGCCCCGTACAACCATATTTTCATGGGGAATTCATTTGGAATGATTAAGATATGATTCTACAACATTATCCTTTTTGTATCACTCAATTTCATACAAATTTGAGTAAGTTATGGCTTGTTTACTGAAGACAGTTCAAGACCCTTGCTAGGGTAAACAAAATTAAAAGAAAATTGCATTTCTCTTATTCTAACCGATGGAATCAATTGAAATTTAGTAAGAAGGTCTTTTTTTGTGTACTCTTTCATTTCTCAAATTTTCTGATTGAGTGGTGATAGTTAGCTTTTAAAATCATGATGCCCTAGGCCATATTTTGGTGAAAAATCAAGAAAAAGCACAGTGTATAGTGAGAATTAAAGAATTTGTTTATGGTGTTTGATTCCTTCTTGAAGATATTGTTTTTAAAATGTGTTTAGGGATATTGTGAATCTATTTCAAGATTTGGTTTGGTGATTTTTCAATTTTTTGAAGTGCATTTAATGATTGTCCTGCCATGACAGTGATGTAACCATCCTAATTTTTAGTCAAGAATGGTGGTTTAGGATACATGTTTGATGAATTATCATGAAGTAAGTTTAGATAATTATTCCTTCATGTTCTAAAGATATATTTATTCATGTTTGAAGCATTAAGAAGTGGAAATAGGCTTGGAATTGAGAAGTTGCTTAGGAGAGTCTATTTTGAGAAGTTTTCATATTAGATATATCAAAGTTGGGAATTGGGTTGAATCAATTAAATTGATGTTGTTTAAAGTGTTTGAGAAGTTTTTAAGGGATTGTGTGCTTAGAACTCAGTTTGATGTCTTCTATCCATGAGTTTTGTGAAGGTAAAGGAGTCCTAATTGAATGGAGAAGTTGAGATTTGGTCCAGTTTTGATAAGTTGATTGGAGTGAGATTGAGTTAAGTTGTTTTATTCCTCTAGCATTGCATCAAAGTACCCTCAATGGTTTGTTGTTTTTGGTAGATGCTCTGCAAGATAGGTTGCACCTTTCCCCATTTTTCTAACTTATCCTTGAATAAAGAGTATTGAAATAGTGGAGAGAAGGGTTCGAATCCCTTGCAGGTAGACTAATCAAGGAAACATTTAAAATATATGACAACATAGGTGATGAGGTAGCTTTACTGATGAGGTAATTTAGAAATAGAGATGAAAACCAAAATAGTTTAAATCGGTGCTATCAATGTAGGAGGAGTATATTCCAAATTTTTAGAGACTTGTATGGAAAATTTGGTAGCATAGACAAGGGAATCAGCTGGTTTGTATAGATGTGGTTTAAAAATGTAATTGGCAAGTGTATATAATTGTGTAATTTAAAATGTCCATTAACAACCTAAGGTTGTAATGACAAGCAAACAATTATCAACATGAAATATGCAAAACAACAAAAATGGAAGCAAGCCATAATAAAATGTGTAAAGACTTCACATACCTAAAAATCCAGTTTCAAATGGACGAGTTCTACCCAATTATGTAGCCTTTGCTTCTTCTTTCTTGAAACTGCTGAACAATTTGAATTTTTCAAAAGCTCGTTCCCCTCCAAACTTCAATTGTGTATAATTTTTCACTGGAATTCAAACTTGAATTGATATTATATGCCTTTCAACGTGAAAAATCTACTATTTCATGCAAAGGTGGTGGAATGTGAAACACATGCATGCACACTTCACAACATCATAAAAAAACTAATTTTTGTCGGAGCACATGCAGAACCAAGAGAATATATAGAATGTGGGATGAGATCACGGGTAAATTGAGTTTTTGTACCATTTTTAGAGCAAGCGAAAATGTGCTCGCGTTATAACGCAAGCGTGTTATTTCTTGCTAAAAATGGTCATATCTCTACTTCTTCAAAATGCGCTCGTGTTATGAGAAAGTTGGTTTTTTTATAGATTTATTTTCTCTCTTTGTCTATACCCTCTACCCTAATTCTATCTCTCTCCCCTCTACCCTTATACCCTAATTCTATCTCTCTACCCTCAACCCTTATACCCTTAACCCTAAACCCTAATTATATCTCTCTACCCTCTACCCTTTACCCATGCACTTATACCCTATCT
>CM021105.1:317439439-317502080 GCA_007115665.2 Sequoiadendron giganteum
GGTCTCTCCCTCCCACCCCCTCTCTCTCTCAGGTCTTTCCCTCTGGCAACCTACCTAGGTAAATCTCTCTCTCTCTCCCCCCCTCTCTCTATCTATCCCTCCCACCCTACCTAGATAAGTCCCTCTCACTCCACCCCCCTCTTTATCTCCTTCTCTCAGGTCACTCCCTCTCTCAAGTCTCTCACTCACACTCCCTCTCTCTCCCACTCCCTCTCTCTCACACTCACTCTCAATACCTATCTCTCAAGTCTCTCCCTCTCACCCCCTCACACTCTCAATTCTCTCCCTTTGGCACCCTACCTACATAACTCTCTCTCTCACACCGTCTCTCTCTCTTTCTCTCTCCCCTCTCTCTCCCTCTCTCTTAAACTCTCACTTCCACCCCCTCTCCCTCTCTCCAGACTCTCTCTCTCCCTCTCCCCATCCCACCCTACCTAGACAACTCTCTCTCTCTCTTAAAATTCTCCCTCCCTCTAAATAAATACATAAATACATACATACAATAATAATACATATGTACATACAAGCATACATACATACATGTATAGATACAATCTTACATACATTTACGCATACATACAATATACATGCATTGATACATGCATACATACATACATACAAGCATGCATACATACATACATACATGACATACAAGCATACATGTGCATATAAACATACATTCAATAGAGTGGAATTTAACATAAAGGAAGACATAATGTGAGCGTGTTATAACATGCTCGCGTTATGTCTTGGTTGACATGTTTCTCGCAAAAGCCAAAAACCATGTCAAAACTGAGATATAACACGAGCACATTATAATGTGGTCGCGTTATAACATGAGCACGTTATAACATAAGCACATTATAACACGAGCATGTTATAACACGAGCACGTTATAACACGAGCACGTTATAACACGAGCACATTATAACATGAGCACATTATAACACGAGCACGTTATAACACGAGCACATTATAACATGAGCACGTTATAACACGAGCACATTATAACACGAGCACATTATAACACAAGCACGTTATAAAATGAGCATGTTATAACATGAGCACGTTATAAAATGAGCACGTTATAATGCGAGCGTGTTATAATGCGAGCATGTTATAACATGGGCACGTTATAACACGAGCACGTTATAAAACGAGAACATTATAACGTGAGCACATTCTAACACAAGCACGTTATAACGCGAGCATGTTATAATGCGAGCACATTATAATGCGAGCACGTTATAACGCGAGCACATTATAACACGAGCACATTATAACGCGAGCACATTATAATGCGAGCACGTTATAACACAAGCACATTATAACGTGGGAACGTTATAACACGAGCACATTATAACGCGGGCACGTTATAACACGAGCACATTATAACACGAGCACGTTATAATGCGGGCACGTTATAACACGAGCACGTTATAACACGAGCACGTTATAACGCGAGCTGTTATAACGCGAGCACGTTATAACTCAAGCATGTTATAATGCGAGCACGTTATAATGTGAGCACGTTATAACGCGAGCACGTTATAACGCGAGCACGTTATAACGCGAGCACATTATAACACGAGCACATTATAACACAAGCACGTTATAAAATGAGCACATTATAACACGAGCACATTCTAACACGAGCACGTTATAATGCGAGAACGTTATAACATGAGGACGTTATAATGCGAGCACATTATAACACGAGCATGTTATAACATGATCACATTATAACGCGAGCACATTATAACACGAGCACGTTATAACACGAGCACATTATAACATGAGCACGTTATAACATGAGCACGTTATAACGCGATCACGTTATAACACGAGCATGTTATAATATGAGCACATTATAACACGAGCACATTATAACGCGAGCACGTTATAACGCGAGCATGTTATAACGCGATCACGTTATAACACGAGCACATTATAATGCAAGCACATTATAACACAAGCACGTTATAACGCGAGCACATTATAATGCGAGAACGTTATAACACGAGCACGTTATAATGCGAGCATGTTATAACACGAGCATGTTATAACGTGAGCATGTTATAACACGAGCATGTTATAACGTGAGCATGTTATAACACGAGCATGTTATAACGTGAGCATGTTATAACATGATCACATTATAACGCGAGCACATTATAACACGAGCACGTTATAACACAAGCACGTTATAACGTGAGCACGTTATAACGTGAGCACGTTATAACATGAGCACGTTATAACACGAGCACGTTATAACACGAGCACATTATAACGCGATCACATTATAACATGAGCACGTTATAATGTGAGCACATTATAACGCGAGCACGTTATAACATGAGCACGTTATAATGCAAGCACATTATAACATGAGCACGTTCTAACGCAGGCACATTATAACGCGAGCACGTTATAACGCGAGCACATTATAATGCGCTCACGTTATATCTTTCTTTGGGAATCCCCAAGCCTTAGGATTGGTATTTTCCTTGGAATACCAACCCAAAGGCTTGGAGGGAATTCAAAATGACCAAAGACGTTTTTTTGCAAGTTCTACAATTTTTCACATAATCGGGTTCATGCTCACTGTCAAGATTGCATGTGGTTTAATATCGAAAAAATTGAACACATGGGTAATGTTAGGTTCTCTCTTAGCTATCTAACGATGTAATTTTTTTCTTTTGACAATGCTAAGCCTTTCATCCATAATTTATTTTGTTTGTATGTCTCTTTTTTGCCAAAAAATATTGTTTGGTGATTTTTTCGTTATAAATTAACCGTTCATCGAAATTTCAAATAAATTAAATTTTTAGAAACTAGACTCCATTCTACAATTTTATTTTTAAAAAAAAAATCAATTACTTTCCAAAATTTGTAGGGAGAGCACTACCAAAATTCTGCTTTTCAGGAAGTGTCCACTTAGAAAATTAGTAAAAAAATATTCATAAAAAATTATTAGAAAAATCATGCATCAACTACATACTATTAGCTAAATTTTCACCGTAGCGATTTTAAAAATACTACAAAAAAGTTCACCATGCTAGGGTCATAAAAGAGTTGCTATGTTATATTTTTCTAACAAAAACAACACCAATTTGTGTACATCCCTCTTTTGAACCCCTTAATCTCAACCATTTTCAAAATAAATTAGTAGTGTAAAAAGTAGACTTGGAGCACTTCGATCCTTGTTTTTGTTCCATCTCAAAATTTTGAGTGTAACTATCCTCAATTTCATGTCCAAGGTCAGCATTTCTTGATTTCAAAAAAAAGTGGCCACTTAAGCCCCCTTTTTGGGAACCATCTTGGTGCACTTACCCATTTATTTATTCTGACTCACAAAGCTAGCACTGGTTATCCAACCATTAGGACGCACCATGGATCTTGCTGCTTAACGGTCTATTGTAGATAGACAGGTACAATAGTAACAAAAAGTACCCACATGCAATAAATTATGGATAGAGCTTTGATTGTAATGGCCCCCTTCTGACAACACATAGTTTCCAACGTGGTGCTTTGAAAATTATGGAAAAATAAAATTTAAATTCGTTTGAATTTCCTTCTTGCAGGCACTCATTTTAGAGACTTTGAGCATATAAAATGGATAGGTGTAAAGACAAATTCCAAGTTTAAGAAAAAATTTGCAACCTTTCAAACATCCTCCTTGCCTATGCCAAATTCATTGACTAGCATAAAGGAAATAGTAGTGCAACATTGTTAAACGAATTTAAAATTAGAATTTAGGTTTATTTTTAAATTTTATGTTTAAAAAAATATTAATATTTTTTTGATACATAAGAAATATTTTTTATTAATGCTAAAAGGAAAAGATTTACAATTGTCTTCTATTGTAGGGTCGCACCAACCATGAGACCATACAAAATTAACATTTGCTGCCATCAATTATGTTGTAAACCAAAACCCACCACTAAAATTACAGAGGAAATCCCCAACACAGGCCCTAAGCAAACCTTACCTCCACACCCACCAAAACAAGAAACCATCACCCAACCACCTAAATAAACGTACGCGGGGAAGAAAAAAACCCGACCATTACAAAATTTACAAAAGAACCAAATGCCCAAGCCAAGCCTATACTCACAGAAAACCATTGGTCTTAGTGAAGGCCGCAAAATCCACTACCCAGTCGATATCCTTCATGACCATGAGACCAAAAAACTTCTTCATATGTTCCATAGCGATGATGAACACCATGCGATGCTTCATCAGGGCCGAACCCTTCAAATTGAGCAGAAAAGGATAGATTTTCACCGCCTCATCTGAATTCTTCACCAAATCTCATTCTCCAGGGTGGGGAATGCCTTTTCCCACGATGGAAAGCTTCAACACCTCGTTCACTCCTAGCAAATCTTTTTGAATTTTTTTTTCCAACAACAAGGTAGCCTCCTCATTCAACACTTGGTTGTCTAGAAGGGATGCCAAGAACCTGGAAGTGATATTTGTGTTATCTCTTCCAAATTCACTTCTACTCAAATGGCCAGAGCCCAACACCATTTTCACCACTACCACCAATAGAGAATCAATGTTGTTCATGTTCCTTTTAAGGTACTGATCCAAAATCTCCCAGAAGGATGTTTGGCGTGTTCTAGCACCTAAAGATATCGGTGTGTCTACACCAAAACTTACCAAACCATCCACTGATACCTCAATGATAAAAAAATGAGCGCCTCACCATCGCCAAGAGTAAGCACACACTCGCTAAAACTAACCCTGCAGACATAGCTAGCCAAACAAACAAAGCCAGTATCTAACGATAGCCTCCACCATTGCCACAAATTCATTTAACCAAGGAAGACTCCAAATTTACAATCATAAATCAATGCCTAAGTGTGGATAGCATTAATGCCATGACACCACACACGGGAGATGTCATCCTTAACCATGAATACCATACATACTAATCAAAAAATATGTCCCCTTGGCGAAAGAGCTAGTACTGATAACCTGCCACAATATCACCAAAATTTTCATTGATTTGAGAGCTTTAGTTGCTTATTATGAACGCCAACATGTCCAACTTCACCTAAGACCCTGCCCACACTTATTGCCAATTTGGAGTAAAAGGAACCCTACCACCACTCTAAACAACATCCACCTCATCTCCAAGAAATTTGACCTGTGTGCCACCTTCGCCACCTACATATGCCCTCCGCCACCTTGGAGGGCCACCCACCCATCCGCCCACTATGTTTAAAAAATTATTAATATAGTATAAAAATTATAATTAATTTGAAAATATTTAATTTATATATTTTTTGAATTAATTATTAAATTTAAAGTAAATATATAATTTAAATTTAAAATGTCTATAACAAATTATAATATATAATTTAAATTATTATTATCATTACGCTGAGAGGCGTAACCTACAGTGGCAACACGGAGCGGAATGTGAGCGTGTTAACAAAAATAAAATGAAAATAGTAAAATATATTAAATGACGACAAGTATTAAATTAATAACAATGAAAATATATGAAACAATAAATAATCAAAAAATATAAATTAAATGAAAAATGAATCGGTGCCACCCAAAAATATTTATATAAATAGAGAGAGGAAGAAGAAAAAAAAAATTAGGCATTCACCAAAAAATACAATTCCCGAAGGCACAACAATTAATAAATTTTACGAATTGTGAGAAGGTATAATTATTTCAGGAAAAGCAATTAATAAATTTTATGAATTAGAGAAGGTGTAGCAATATAAGTAAGTATGTGCATTTGATTTTTACTTTCTATCATTTTACTTTCTATGATTTGTATATTTTTCTAATTTTTTTAAAGGTAAAAAAGTAAATTCTAATCTATAAGTCGTAAATAAAATTTAACTTCAATTTTTACTTTCTATCATTTACAAATTTTCTATAAATAAATAAAATAAATTTTACTTTCTATGATTTGTATAGTTTTCAAAAAAAAAATTAAAGGTAAAAAAGTATTAAATTCTAATCTGTAAGTCATAGAAAAGAGTTTGCATATATTTATAATACTTTTTTAATTTTATATTTTATTTTTGAATAATTGTTTAGAATGCCTCGCCCAAGATTAAATTTTGAAAATAAAAAACGAAGAGAACATCGAAGACAATATTCTCAAAATTACATGAGACAACAACGTGAACAAATGAATAATGCACAAAGAGAAGAATCATGAAATCATCGAAACCAAAATGATAGAGAAAGATGCGTTAAACTAGGGCAGATATGACAGTTGAAGAGATTGAAGCAGAAATGAGACAACATGCAGATGAGATGAGAATACATCATGTACAAAGATCTCAAGAGGAGATATATATATTAAGAATAAGATTACAAATAGATGAGCATTTACACCAATTTAATGAGATAGAAAGACAACAAATACAAGTACGCAATCATGAATTAGTTGAAAGGAATTATCAATCTCATGAGAATACAGAGGGTAAATTTGAAGGAATGAATTCAATAACAATTGATAGTGTGTTACAAACACTAGATAATAGAGTTCAAGATGTAATAAATGTTGAAACTAAAAATCATGAAGAAAATAATAGTTCACAATAGGAGTTAACCTCTCAATTGAGAAGATGAAGATGACTACAAAGAAGACAAAATGAAAGAGATCTAGGTACATGCAATAAAATAGAAGTGTGCAAATTGATTTGAAATATTTACAAATTATATTTCAACGCGGTTTGGATAAACTTGCGGTGCCAAGCATGTGCTACATTTTTTAAGAAAGTTACCCTGCAATGAAGGTTGTACGAGTTCCTGAAGGCCTGATTTGCAATAGATGTTGACAAGAGAAACATGAACATCGATTTTTAACATTAAACAATATGAATCTTGGTCCACAACCACCAAAACTTGCAAACTTAACACAAATTGAGGAAATGTTGATAGCATGTGTAAATCCAATACTTCAAGTCACACATGCAACTCGAGGTTAGTATAAATATAAAGGACACGCCATAATTTTTCCACAAGAAGTAAGAGAAATAGATAAAATTTTACCACATCGAATAAAATATTTACCAATTATTATTGTTCGAAGGAAGGACCAACGTGGAACAAATTACAATTATACAATCAATAGAGAGAGGGTGTACAAAGCATTGAAATATAAGATAGAACATGATAAGTTCTATAGAGATGTGCAAATTGATGAAAATTCTCTTAGTGAACTTACATGCAATTCAAATGAAAATATTTTTGACAAATTGAACTCTATTTGTATGGAGTTTGATTTAGATGCAAATGAATATGTATTTTTTGGTCCAGTGATAGAGATGGATGAAGGAAAAATTATTGAGCACACTACATCAATGGCATCAAAACCACAAAATTTTCAAAGAGAGATGGAACTAATCCAGGCATGGGTAAATAACCCTAATCTAGATCCTGGATCACTAATTGATTGGCCAGGAATTGGATCATCACCAATAAATGAGTATGTCACTAAAGGATCCTTGTGATTTTTGGTTGATTCTTGTTTTAAGTAGTCTCCTTTGGATGTTTAGTGTCAACCACTTGCCGTTTTTGTTGCTTTATTGTGTGTGGGGCCTAGTGTTGCCTCCTGCACATAGGGAGTGGGATTTGGGGTTCCATGTGGTAGGGTGGTATTTTCCAACCATCCATTGGGGTTTAGGTGGTACAGTTCATGTGAAACATGGGAGTCTTTCCTTCCACTTCATTCCAGAGTTGGTTTTATGTTGCAAATGATATTTCTAAGAAAATTGTGTCCAATATGTATTATATATATCTACTAAATGAATGAATCTTGTACATTGTAGCATTCTTGTAAAAGAAATGTAGATGAATTGATGTAATCTTGAAGATATATTTATTGTTGTTTATTATGTAATGGAAAGGTTAACGTAAGAATGTTGTATTTATGATGCATATGAAATTAATTTAGTAGTAGATGTGATATATCTTTATGTACGTATTTCATGGCGTTGATTAGGATTAGGTTCATATTGGCATAGTGTTAGATGAGGTTTAATTATAATTAAGTTATGTTATCATATGTAATTTGATGTATGAGATTTAATTTACATTCAAAGAATTGATCGGGTGTGTTCTTAGTGTATCATATGTATTTCTATAGGTTTAGTTAGTGTAGATGTGTCGTAGTAGCGATGTTAGGGGACCATGGTGGATAGGTGTGTAAGTGGGCTATGATTAATGTTACTTTTAGGTCATAATGTGATTATGATATGATGTTATCCAGGTTAATTTGTTGAGTTGCATTAGTTTCTTGAAAAAAAATTATTGGCATGATATTTGAGGTCTTTTGCGTTAATCCATCGGGTCCCTTAGTGGGGCATTACATCTGGTATCAGAGCCGGTGTTGCAGCACTGAGATCTCTAGTTAATGTTGTCACCCATGTCTAGTATAGTAACTTTTCTTATGCATGTGTTCTCGAATGTCTGTTGGGTGGCTAGAAGGTCATAGGGACCCTTGTGTTAGATACCATGTTTTAATCTAAACACCCAGCTTGATATGTTAGATAGATGATTAGATGCCTTGTGTATTCTCCTATTGTGTGTGACCCCTTGGATGCATGTAATTGTTGATTCTCCTTGTGTGGCCTTGATTCATTTCCATGACTTCCAATTCCTTAAAAGTGAAAATTTAGTTTTGGAATGTATGTTATGTGGTTTTAAAAGAAATTCCTGGCCTAAGTGTGTCATCCCTTCATGTGTGTTCCTGGTTGGTAGCAGTGTCTACATCCATATGTCGTTTAATGCATTTTCATAATGATAAGAATATGCTGCATGTAAAAGAGGTTGCTTGATTATACTAAGGAAAAGCATGTAGGTAGTTAATAAATGAATTATTGGTTAGTATTTTCATGATTGTTACAATATATGCAAGGTGGTGTAATGGAATCGAGATCATGTGTT
The DNA here is from genome assembly GCA_007115665.2 of Sequoiadendron giganteum. NCBI lineage: Eukaryota > Viridiplantae > Streptophyta > Pinopsida > Cupressales > Cupressaceae > Sequoiadendron > Sequoiadendron giganteum. Next base: position 317,448,365 of record CM021105.1, read on the forward strand.
TAGTTATGATTGGAAATGGAAAAACTTGCATGATGGTGATAATTAAGATTTGGGTAGAAAGTGTGACTTAATTCTCCTTTATATAGATGCTTTTTTTGGAAAGGTTGTCTTTTCAAGTGGCTTGCATCAAATGAAATTATCTTGTCTCCTTTTCCTCTTAACCCACATATAGCTAATAAAGAAAATTAGTTTTAAACTATGTTACAATAGAGAATCATCTAGGTCTTAAACTTGCATGCTCAAACCCTGTAGGAAAACCAACAAAATTTGTGTTTGGAATTACTTGAGGGAAGGACCTCATACTGCATTTATTGTCTTTGGTATATGCACAAAAGATAGATTATGAATGTGACTAAGTGCAGTTATTAGCTACTTAATCTCTGCATTTGGAAGTAAATTTAGGTGATTGAGTTTTGCACTACATGATGTGATATGATTTAAGTGGAAAGGTTTCCTTCTATAGAATAAATAAGATGTTAGTGCAAAGGATTAGGTTTTTTTTTTTTTTGAAAAATTATGATGATTGTGTTGTTATTTAAATATCCTAGTTGCTATGTGTAGCTGAAACTATGATGTAATGTCCTTCTCTTTTCTTACTATTGTATAAATAGTAAAGATTTATGCATTGGATGTCTTGCATGTTGAATTGTTATGAGGGGGTGACATGTGAAGTAATTAAGCTTAGATATGGAATAGGGATGTTTGAGTAGACATAATCACTGTGTAAGGATTTAGTGTTACTTGTAATAGCTTGGGATAAAGTTCGAGAGAATGCGAGATTGTGTTTTGGAAACAAATATGTGAATCCTCTTGTTCTATAAAAAATTATATAATCTTTGATGAAGTAAGATTTATTTTTGTTTAGGAAAGACGTACATGAAGTAGGAAGAGCTAAGTAGAGGGTTATTATTGTTCTTTTGTGAATATGGAGCTTGTGTACAATTTTTTGAGCTTTGGATGCATGAATGTTGGTGTGAAAGTATTAATGATTCTTGGATGCATTTAGAAAATCCATAGTGCTTATGTAAAATTCTTATTGTGTGGAAGAAAAGTTAGTTTGCATATGCATATGTTATGAGGATAGAATGCTATACCAAATGAATAAAATTGAATGTGAATTTGTTAAGAGTAGTTGTTAAGTGATCATGGTGATCATGACATTGACATTTAGGATCATGTGATATATGGAAAAGAGTAGAGTGAAAGAAAAACTGATAAAGGGTTATGGATAATATGCAATGATATAATTTTGGAAAGGGAATCACATTGGTTATGGAAATAAATGTTCTTATGGTATGTGATCCTTGAGTAGTAATGGAATTTAGTATGTGAATGTAACACCCCTATAAATGTGACAAACCAGTAACTATGCATTGGTTGAGTGTTGTGAATACTCTGTACTTGCTTTATGTGCCCATGGGATGGTGATACTATGTACCCATCCATGGGAATATGCTGTATTCTAGGTGTGAGATTAACCATACCATTATGTGTACTTGTATGTTTGTTACCTAATTGAGGTCCAACCCACGTGTGGTTGAAATTTATATATATATAAGAGTAGCCAAAAGTTAGTTTTGTAGATTCTCTTCTTTTTGTTCTCTAGTCCCTCAGTCTGTGAAGGGGTAGTAGCAGCCACAAAGTTCCTTGGGTGAGGTGTGCAACATACATATATTACAATGCAAAGTAGTCTCAGCTCAATTGATCCTGAGGAAAGTACTCACTACTTCCCCTTTTAATGGATCAGGGTACTTGATCCATATGTGCTAGCCTAATCCCCATAGTTTTGAGTACAACAATATTGGTTTTGTTAGTATATGCCTGGTTGTCCAAAGGGACGTTGAGCTGGCATTGCCTAACTGTCTGTAGGGGCATTGAGCTAGAATTAGTAAGTCAAGCTCGTTCATATGAGAGGTGAAGCTCGAGTATCCCCATATATATATACTCATATATGCATTATATATACTGTATTTGCACGTGTTCCGATATGATGCAATGGATACAATGCCACACCTCACTGATGTTTCGACACAGTGTTGGTGATGATGCCATGTTGCTAATGGTAGTGAGTTGGGCTCGAGGACATGATGCCACATGCATAGACACGTGAAGGTGCACTATGATATTATGTTATGATAGCCTACTTGTGTGATGAGCATAATGGGCCTCGTACACTTATAGAGGGATACTCATGTTTGCTTTCAATAATGTTTGGGTCGGTTAGCATATGGGTATGTCTTAGCCATGTATAACTCTAGCTACAATGAGTACCTATGTGTTCCTTCTCCATGAGGTATCGTTATGCGGGGCGTGTTCTACACATGCCTACTTCTACGGAGCCACAAACACACTACCATGCAACATACGACCAGTATGTGCCTTCTCTGGTTGGTGTATGACCATGCCACATTGAGATGCGATGCAGGATGGGAGCTAAGGTGCGCATCCCGTGCGGGCAGCCAAGGAGTGCTTGGGCCACTTGGCTAGTCCATGCCACATGATGACATGATGTAGGGTGTAATTGAGTAGTGCACTTTGAGCCATGTGGATGGTGTGCTCACCTGCACCACATGAGGGCTACTGCTATAGCCTGATGTTGTTCCCTCCTTCCTCATTTGGTGGCTAGTATCTAGTCATGTTGTGTTGTACAATGCAATTTCAAAGATTGTGGACTTTCTTTATGGTTATTGATGATTTTCTATTGATTGTGAAGGCCAACACTTTGTTTATATTTGATTGTGATGATTTAGCCACACCTTGTGATCTTACACGTAACTCTCGTGGTTATGTTTGAATTAGTGTTGAAATTACACACATTTCTTGTTTTATTGTTTTATTGAATTTTTATTTGATCTTTCTTTATGAAATTGGTGGCTAAACTAGTTTATCCTTATTGCTTTTGATGTCGACCATGTGTCGTATTGTGATTCCTCTCCAAGGATCTATGAGGTGGGCTTGGTGAGTGTATAGGAGGAAGCAGACACATGGAACCTTGAGGATGGGGGTATGTGAGGCTGTTACACAGCTAGAACCCACTACCCACCTATGTGTGATGACTATCTCTTGGAGGCTAACCACATTATACAACAAGAGATAGGTCATTATGGTCTTGTTGGATGGTCTCACCATGTGTGTGTGGCCCAACACCATCAAGCCACTGAGTGCGAGGTATGGATTAAGTGAGATGGATATTAGCTCTTGGCTCATGGATTATGTATCATGGATTAGTACACTGCTTACTAATGTCTAGATGGACCCTTGTGTAGCCTTGTGATGTTTTCATGCTTCTAACAAAAAGGTTGTAAAATCATGACCTTTTGTTGAATATGTTATTAAATTTAGTGTTGTTAAATGACTAAAGCAGAATGTCTTGCTTGTAACGTGATGAATATTTAATGAAAAATGAGTGCTCATGTATAATTATGTTGTTTTTTGTGGAAATATAGAATTTTGATGTATTGATTGCTTAACAGTGTATTGGAAGAGGAGTTGTAATTTAAGGATAAAGAAAAAGAAATGGTGATGCATTTGAAATTGAATACTTTTATATGTTTTTGTTATGATAAATTTGGCTAGTTAGGATTAAAAAGGTGCAATGTTTTCTTTGTCCTGAAAGAAGTTGATGGGTGTTAATGCTAATATGTAAGGATTTTGAGTTGTTTATGTACTATGGAATCATTTTTGAAATGAAAGTTCTCATTGTGTTACTATTGTGACATTGAAAATTAGAAGGGTAGATTATGTTTGAAATGGAGTGTATAAGTATATATTCTTGTGAGATAAATTATTTCCATAGGTAAAACTAATGTATACTATTTTGATGTAATGAATCAGCTTTGATGTTGGTTAATAGAAATTTGCAGTACAAATGTGTTATGTTTCCACCCTAGTTTTGTGACTTCTAGGAGTAAGTCAAGTTTTAGGGAGGGAGGATACAGTGCCCCTCCATTCTCACTTTGGATGTGTAGGTAGTTTGGCTTAGGAACATGAAGATGAAGGTAAAATAATAGGGTCATTTAGGGTATGCGTTAATTATGTTAGATAATTGATGTTGTACATTATGAACTTATGGACTATGTGTGTGTTCATACATGTTCGTTACTAGGATGCAAGCTATGCGCATATTTATGCTATGAAAGTGCTTTAGTTATATTTAGGATTTTCACATGATTCTGACATATTATTATCATGATGATATGACATTACAACTTTGATTATGATTATATTTATTATAATGAAGAGGTAGTGACTTGTGTTCAAGTGTTTTGGTTGTAGATGGAACATGAACTTCTGTTAGTACTTTTGTGGGTATGATGCATATTGTTATGTTATTATCATTATGCAGAGATTTATTTGGATAGCTAGGTGATGCAGTAGTATGTTGTTAGGATAGGTGGGAAGGGTAGAACCCTACCATTGGATGTATGGGGGACACACGAGAATGAGATATGATTGCTAGAGTCCTTTCCTAGTGCTTCGGCTATTATGAATATGTGCTCTAACTTCTATGCTTGAGTGAAAGTACTAGGCTATGTCTCCACCTGAATTAGTAGGTCTAAGCATGCCTTTAATCCCAATGGTGGTTGAGGAGATAACATCTAGGCCCAATTTATACCCTAACCATAGCCATTGTCCCCAATTAGGGAAAATTGATTCAGTGTGTGACCACCTTTTGGGGTTGCCATGGGACAATGCCCGATCTCCTATATCCTATGGTTGGAGTGTTGCACTTGTGTGAATGTTTATGTTGGGTTATATGAATGTGTTACTCCAATGTATAGCTTTGAGTATGGATTCAATTCAAATGGTGCTAAGTCCTTTAAGTAAGTCAGGTTAGTCATTGTTGTGATCATTCTCATTATTTATGTTCTGATGTGAATGTCTCCTTTCAGTAAGAAGTTATTTTGTGGTTTATGCTTAGTCTCTGATTGTGACCTATTTAAGTGAAGTTAGCTTCTAGGTCAAACATGTTGATGGTAACTATAATTTTCATGTGTGTGTTAAAGTGTAATTTAATGTTATTATATATATGTATATATATTGCTATGGTTATTCTTTGGTGTGAGTGAATATTGGTTATTAATATTATTATGATTATATGTGTGAAGGAGGTGATTTAATATTGTGATGGGTTTGCACCAATAAGGTATTATGTTAATGTGTGTAGACTATTATGTGTTATAATGTCACTATGTATGTTATTATTATTGGTGTGAGGGGATATTGGATTATTATTATTATAATTATTATTATTTATGTAAGGGTATTATTTACTATTGCTAAGTGTTAATATTAATTAGTTGTTATGTTAGTATGTGCATATCATTATGTTCATTATTGTTGCTTGTTATGTTTATTATCATTATGTTATTGTTTATTGATTTTGGAAAAAGGACCATTTGATTATTTAATTGTGGTTTAATGAATAATACTTATTTTATTAAGAAATGAAATTAAAAATTAATTAGTGTTTATTTAATTGAAAAGGAATTTGGAATTGGAATTTATTTATTAATTAATTATTTTTGAAACTCTTGTTGGAGTGAAGTCTCATTTCGGGTTTCCTTTTTAGTTGGGAGTTGTGTGGGAAATTTTTATCATTCAAGAGTGAGTTAAGAATAAAAAAAGGGAGGGAGGTACTATCATTTAAAGAAGTGTATGAAATTAGAATATGTAGCATGAAATAAATAAGAGGAATATAGAAGAACAAAGTGAATTAATATTATTAATTTAAGATTTGGTTAAGAATAGTCAAGAGACATGTTGAAGAGATATGGCCATTAAAGAATAATAAAATAATAGAAGATGTTCAAAGGTAGCCATTAAGGAGAAAGAAAAAGTATTAAAAGGAAAAAATTAGTCTTAACAAAAAGACATCCTTTTAAAGAGTTATCTCTTTTTAAAGAGATGCAACTCCATTAATATGTAAAGATACAAATAGATACATGCACATAATAGAAAGGAAGACTGATTAACCAAGATAGAAGTGTGTGTAGGATGCATATATATATTATTATGGATATGTGTGAAAAGGAAATGATCAAGTTTGAAAATTTAGAAATTATTATTTAAGAGGAGTTATGACTCTTTGAAAGGATGTATCTCTTCATATAAATATGAAGATATAAAAGGGAATAAGAAATGTGTGAGAAGGGTGGAAAAAATGTAATACCATACAAGTAGATTTCAATTATGGTTTGAGGGGAATGGATTTGCTGCTAGATTGTGTGGAATTCTGATTTCTAATCGTGCTTTGGATCAAAGATTCGGGTTTGGAAAGCTTCTTCAATTTTCAGCTTCTTGCATTCAAAATTTTCATGTTTTGAGGTAGGTTTTGTACTTAATTTATAATTTTGTGTTTTAAATTCATAGATATTTATATGGATGTTATAAAATATGTTATTTGAATGTTTCAAAGTGTTTCTTTCAAGTGATGAAATGCTGCTATATGTTGGGTTTCTCATTTTGATGTTTAACTGTAATCGGGTATGTCAAAAAGAGGGTTCTTAAAGGAGCCATTTTTTTGTTTCACATTTTGTGAATTTTGAGTCATTTTTGGTCAATTCCACCCACTTTGTTGAGTAGTCAAGGGTCAAATATGAAATGGGGTTTTGACGGATTTGGATTTTGAGTTGATTTGACTGTTTTATGGCTAGTAGAATTTACTGTTGTCAAGAGGGATTTAACTCAGTTTCGAAGGTTGTATAGGAGGATATAGCTCTATCTTTTGATCTATATTATATTTTACAATCTATGCTTGCATGTGTTTACTGTCTGTATGTTGAAAATCTCTTCCTATTTGTGAAATATTGTGTTGGGGCTTTTGTACTATGTAAGGATCAATTATACCAAGGTTATGCATTGTTGGTCTTGATTATGAACTGCTGAGAAAGATAAATTAAAGTTGGATATCATGCTATCAGATTGTGCAAATGATGTAATGTGATTCATTGTATGTATTGTGGTATAATGATTATCTTTTGGGTTTCCTATCCATTTGTGTTGTGTGTTGGGCCTCTGAAAGTATCTTAAAGTCTTTGTGAAAGTCCTTGTGATTTTTGGTTGATTCTTATTTTAGGTAGTCTCTTTTGGATGTTTAGTGTCAACCACTTGTTGTTTTTGTTTGCTTGTATGTGGGGCCTAGTGTTGTCTCCTATCATGGAGGCAGTGGGCCTCAGGGTTCCACATGGTAGGGTGGTATTTTCCAACCATCTATTGGGGTTTAGGTGGTACAGTTCATGTGCAACATGGAGAGTCTTTCCTTCCACTTCATTCTAGAGCTAGTTTTATGGTGTAAATGATATTTCTAAGAAAATTATGTCCAATATGTATTTTTTATATATGTACCTCTCAAATGAATGAATCTTGTACATTATAGCATTCTTGTAAAAGAAATGTAGATGAATTGATGTAATCTTGAAAATATATTTATCGTTGTTTATTATGTAATGGAAAGGTTAACGTAGGAATGTTGTATTTATGATGAATATAAAATTAATTTAGTAGTAGATGTGATATATCTTTATGCACCTATTTCATGGCATTGATTAGGATTAGGTTCATATTGGAATAGTGTTAGATGAGGTTTAATTATAATTAAGTTATGTTATCATATATAATTTGATGTATGAAATTTAATTTACATTCAAAGAATTGACTGGATGTGTTCTTAGTGTATCATATATCTTTCTCTAGGTTTAGTTAGTGTAGATGTGTTGTAGTAGAGACGTTAGGGGACCATGGTGGATAGGTGTGTAAGTGGGCTATGATTAATGTTAACTTCTAGGTCATAATGTGATTATGATATGATGTTAATGTGATGATGTTATCCATGTTAATTTGTTGAGTTGCATTAGTTAGTGTCACTTTAGTTTCTTGAAAAAAATTATTGGCATGATGTTTGAGGTCTTTTGTGTTAATCCATCGGGTCCCTTAGTGGGGTGTTACATTGTTACGTTAATCATTATGGACACCCCAGTTTTATTGTCAAGCACCAAGTCACAATTAGCCTTATTGGGGCCTACAACCGATTGTCATTTGAAGGGTTTGTTGCAGAGGCTAGATAGTCTCAGCATTAAAGCCATTAAGATGATTTTGGGAAGGATATTTTTTGATTCGAGTGAGCGTTACCTTGTGAATTTTGATATTACTTCTCATTTTTTTCCTCACTGTTGGACCTTAACGCCTCAAAGGAAATGAGTGCTCATCTATCACACCTTGTTTTCAAGTCTGCTTTTCTGCAAGATTTAGAGGTGGTGTTGGTGGCCACCTATTTAGGTGATGAGATTCCCCTTCCTCATGATTTACTACATCATGCGGTTGAGCTCCATCCCTTTATACTTGACATTTATGAGCCAGGGTATTGGATGCATCAATTTCGCACCAAGACAACATAGGATTTCGTGAAGCACTTGTACCACTTTGTGCCAACTCAGGACACTAAGTCGCTTTCAGTTTTCACTACTTATGAAGATTAGGGGACTCCCTATATATGGTTGGTTGCAAATATATGTTTGTGGGCTTTTATTAACTCAGCCATTTAGTATCCCCATTTTGGTATCTAACAACTAGGGTAATCAGGGCACCGTTATAAACTTGGTTTTTTTTGTAGTTGGATCGATTTTTAAGACTGTTATATGTTTAAAAATATAATATACAATATACTATTATTATTAAGATGCTTGTTCAGTTTAAAGGTTCAAGTCATGGCAAATGAAATCCAAAATTTTGGTAGTATTCTTTCGTTTATGATTTGCATTTGGCATATAAAAATCTTATTTAAAAGATGATGCTATTTTTTTTATGAAAAACTATGTTTTTGAGGTTAATGCAAATGTTTACATAACATATTTTTTTAACAGTGGTTTAGTGCTCTTAATTAGAAATTTGTTCAATTGGGTTCAAAATAAATTTGTAAAGAGCTTATACAAGAAGGAGGCTTTTATTGCTTTTGTGATTGTGTTCGAGTCCTAATTTTGCATCAATATTTTCTTTGCATGCTGTGTGTATTCAAGCACCAAATTAGCTTGAAAGTGGGTTTCTTGTAATCATAAGGAACACAAATAATTTTAGGTCTAACATGTGCCTTGATCTTGTTCTCGCCAAAATTTTCATTTCATACACAATGCTACCTGTGGGAACCATGAAGGATAATTGTAAAATACCAACTTTATGCACCTATCAAAATTAAGTTTTAACTGTTTTAAAGGCACCAAGTTCACTTGAATGTGTTTCAAAGTTCCAATTCATTGTTGGGTTTTAGGCTTTATAGTTTAAGTCTGTTACTTGAGGTAATAATGCTTTTTGATGTGTCTTTTAGTTATAATCTGACAGTGTTATTTAGCAAACCAATTTTCCCTTGTCATGAATTTATCTAGTTTTAATAGCAATTGCTAGTGTGTTTTTCCTGTGTTTTAGTGCTCTTAAATGAACCAAGGAAAAGTTTGTATAGAGCTTTTACACTTTTGGGGACCTTTCCAACTTTTGTGATTAAAATTAACAAGCTTCTTGCTTTAAGTCTTGAAACAATTTTAAATCTTTTTGTAGCATATTCATTTTTCTCATCACCTAATTAATTTGGAAGTGGGTTTACATGGTTGTTAAAACCACTTGGGCCCAACCATGATATTGTCTTCCTTTTAGTACCTGTGCATGTCGTCACACAATCTTGAGATTGAGATGATAGCTCAAATGGGTTTAGTATGATACTTGTAAAAACTTTGTACTCTTGTCCAATTTAGGATCTTTGTAAGCTTTGTAATTGGGCTCAATATTATTTTTATGAGCCCATTTTGATATGCTTGTGAAAAGCTATAAGTACCATAGTTTCATTATGGCTCTCAAGTGGCAAGCTCAATTAAGTTTTTTTTCCTGTGAGCGAATTGGTGCATATCTAATGTTTATAACTCTTAGACTCCTTTATTTTATCTCTCAATTTTAATTTAACTTTGAAAATCGGTTGTCTCAATGGTACTTGGTGTAAGTTTAAAAATATGTTGCTAATGTTTTGAGGGAGGAAGTAAATCTTATATGAAGCAATTTTGTCTCAACATGTTGTGTATATTTAGAACTATTTGATCGTTCAAGCATAAATTTCATTTGAAGGTGGGTTTCCATTGATTTAAGGAACATGTTTACAACCTTTCAAATCTCATACCCACTCAATATCTTTGTAGGATAAATGATATTTATACTTTGTAACCCTATCCAATTATGAGCTTTGTAAGCTTTTGTAATTAGGTACAATATGATTCTTGCTTTTGTTTTTGGCCACTTTATGAGATGTATATGAAAATCTATAAGAGCCATATTTTTTCTATGTTTCACAAGTACCAGCTCGCATGAATTTGATTCCCAGTAACTAGCATGGCTCATTTCTATTTCGTAACTGATTTAAGATTTAAATGTTTGAGTGTATTTCATACTTGAGGCTGATTATGTTAACACAACCCCGACAGTTCCCAGGCTTTAGAACTGTCACTATTGCATTTTAAATTTGTGATACACGAGATTAGATATGTTATATTTTTATCCTGACTTATCAAAGATTCATTCTATTATAGTTTTTTTGCTTTAGTTCGTTTATATTCATCTTATTTGTCTTCCAATGCTTGGCTTTATTTTGTCTATGCTTTAATTTTAAAATTTGGTTGTTTAGTTGATTTGGATGTTTAATGTTTTTTGATTCAGTGTTTTCCTCTTAGTCTTAAAAACCTCATGATACTTTTAACAATGCTGTTAATTAGTTGGTTAGGAGTACTTACTTGATTGGTGGATGCACTTACCTGCCTCCACTATTTTTCCTTATTTGTCTCTTGTGTTTGCTTTTTTTGGTCCTCTAATATATTTTTTGCCAATCCTCTGCATTTGCTTCTATTTTTCACTCTTCCTTTTGTAATACACCTTGGTTTGCTAGTGTGCTTGCTACCTTATTGGCTTCTCTATAGGTGTGGGAAATTGTGTAGTCTTCCATTTTTTCCAGATTTCCCCAATTTTTTTGAATCCAGCTCTTCAGTTTCCAATCTAGGGTGTCTCTTTTTGGTATTGCTTGTATACATAGTAGGGAATCCCCTTCTATGTCCACCTTTTTGATGTTTTTTTGACTGCACAACCATAGACCCATGGTTAAAGCCTCCATTTCGGCTTCATTGTTAGCTGTTGATACTATTTTCTTTGATATTTCCCATACCAACTAGCCTTTATTATTCCTTATTGTGCATCCTACCCCTACTGGTCCTGGGTTTCCCTTTGTTGAACCATCAAAGTTTAGCTTTGTTATCCTCGAATTCAGTGTGCTCAATTCGTGGGATAACCCCTATGAAACTTGTCTATTTCATAGCACATGTACTCTAAGCACGTAAAATGAGGCAAGCTTCATTGGTCCTTGTGTGTGGTTCTCCATCCTCAAAAATTAATTCTAAGCATTAACCTTTGTCAGTTCGTCAAAATTCACATTTTAAACCAAGTTGTGAAAATTCATTTTTGGGAGTTAAAATTTTTTTTGCACATGCAAGAGCTCTGATTTTTAGCAGTCTTGCATATTTCATGCCTTGGTCATTTTTTGGCACATGCAAGAGTGGGGTTTTTTAGCGCTTTTACATATCACATGTAGGAGCATTGATTTTTTTCACTCTTACATGTGAAATGTCGGAGCGCTATTTTTTAGTGCTTCTGCATCTCAAACCTCAAGTCACATGTAGGAGCGCTAATTTTTTTTTCGCTCTTAAATGTGAAATGTCGAAGCGTGCTGTTTTTTAGCACTTCTACATCTCAAATCTCAAGTCACATGTAGAAGCTCTATTTTTCACCGCTTTACATATGACATGTAAAGGCTCGGGTTTTTAGCACTCTTACACTCAAGTGTCCTTCCCACATGCAGAAGCATTGATTTTCACCACTTTTACATATGACATGTAAAAGCTCTATTTTTTACCGCTTTGACATGAAACTACCCAAGTCCTTCAAAATGTAAAAGTGCTATTTTTTAACACTTTTACACAAAATATAATTTCCTTCCAAAACATGTCAGAGCGTTTATTTTTAGCGCTTGTGCATAATATGCAGATCTTCCAAGATGTAAGAGCAAGGATTTTTAGCGCTCGTACATGAAGATGAACTTCCTCCCAAATGTTGAAGCATTGATTTTTAGCGCTCAGACATGAGTTTTTTCCAAGTCTTCAAAGCGTGTTGGAGTGGTGATTTTCAACGCTATTACATAAAAAACAAAACTTTCAAGATGTTGGAGCATTGATATTCAACGCCCTTGCACAAAAAAATAGTTTTTCATTAAACGTTCAAAAATCATCCAAAAATGCATTTCAAGCTTCGTTTCACCCGCTTCGCTATATTTTCTCGCTCCATTGCTCACATCCATTTTCTAGTTTGCTCACTTCCACTCCATTCTTTTCCATCATCACATTCAAGCTTCCTAAACCCATGAAATTGCTCATATTTACATCCTTTATGCAGTGTCTTGAAAATTTGAGTAATTAGATTTGAAGTGCAATACCCCATGCTAAAACATCAGTTTTTCCAACCTTTGCATCATAATTGTTAAGCCTACTCTTGCATACATTTTGATCTCTTGTGCCCAAATTTGGAAGTAGTTTTGATCAAGTTCCTACCTATTACCAAGCAAGAAGTCTTTGAAGGACAATTAGAAAGTTCTTCCCATGTTTTAGTTTTTCAAAGAAGTTTTCATCAATGGTTCAACAATAATGTGAAGATGAAGCTTTTTCAAACGCTTCAATGAACGCCATATGTGATGTATGGCTTGCCTTGACAATCTCAAGTCAAATCTGGATAGATGCAAGAAAATTTTCTCATTTGCAAGAAGAACAATCACAAGAGTTCACACCATTGTGGATTACACTGTTGGTCTAGATGAGGTATTCATCCTGGAGACAAAGAAGAGATATGAAGACTTTTGTGCCTAATGCAAGGAACCATGAAGACTTCTTTTCATCTCTAGTGTTAGATAGTTTTTTTCTTTCATTTACGCATTATGTAAATAGTTCTCTACATCTTACATGTCTTTTTCCAAGATGTATTTACATGTAAAAACATAGATGTTTTCCTAAAAATATGGATGACATTTTTGAATAAGTCAACTAGTTAGTTAGGTCATATTTTTCTAGATTTTCTCTTTTGATTTTCCTAATTTTTCTCTCCTCTCCCATCTATAAGTAAGAGAGGATCCTATTGTAATATTTTATCTTTTATCTTTTGCAATGAAGTGTTGCCCATTTGGAGAAGTAAATACATGAAACTTTGTGTTAATCTTTGTGTATCTATTTTGATCAATAAAGAAGAAAGTTGCATACCAAAATTTGTGTTGGATCAATCATCTTTTGGATTTGATTAAGATTGACAATTATTAGTGTGTGATATCTAAGGGATTTGAATAAATTTGTGTAAACTTTGTGTTGCACTCTTTATTTGGATTTGTATTTATGTTTGGATAACTATTGGTGGATTATCTATAAGACTTTGTGCTTGTAATTGTTCATGATGTTCGTGGAATTTTTGTATCTAAGAAGACTTTGTGCTTCTAATACCACAACCGTTACATCTCTCAAGGGTCCATCGGTGAAAAGCTACATAACGACTTTGTGCCTTCATGATATTTTCTTTCTTATTTTATTGTTTATTATTATCATGCTGGTATCTCTAAGCTTTACTTTGACAAGATAGAGATATTGGAATTATTGCTTTATTTTTAGTTTAAAGTTGTATCAAATCAAAACTAACAACCATGAAGCATTGTAACACATATTCTCTGAAAACAGAGAGAAGTATGGATGTGACACACCCCCATCTTGTAATTGTAGTGTATAGGTTTGTGTATATTTAATTAGTTTTACTTAGCTTTTGTAAGCAGTAAGAAGGGCGCCTCCCCTTTTTGATAGGAGAGATTTCATCTCACATAGTTGTGATTGAAATTAAGGCTGTGTAATCTATTGAAAAGGAGATTACATAATTTTCACCCAACAATTTTTTGGTCACTCTGCTAGGGAATGGCACATGGAATTAAAGCCTTATGCTTTGATTGAAGTGCATAATTTTTCCAGTATCGTATTGTACTTGTTAGCAATCAGATATGCACCCCATCAGATTTTCAAAAATTAGACTATTTGTTGCAACATTGAAACTCTTTCCAAACGTGGGTAATCTATAAGAAAAGAGAATCTCCAAAGCGAGTTGGTTCTCCGTATGATGATCCTATTCTAAAAATATTTCTTGGGAAAAGGATAGAGAGAAAATAGAATCTTAAAACCTATGATTTTGAAATGATTTTCAATATTAGATGATGAACTAATGACTATTCTGGATTTTCCTCACAAACAGTTCTAAAAAACCAACACAAATTTCACAACCTCTCAAGAACAATTTTACATAAGTATTTTGCATGAAGATCTGTTCAAAACACGACATGCAACCTATATCTGTGCACTTTTCTGCATCAAACTACAGCCTTAGGACATAACAAGGACTCCCTAAATAGAAATCACAAGAAAACATCAAACTGTAACTACAAATAGACACACAAAACGATAGGTAGGAATGTTGTTTTTTTATTCACTGTAGGAGTATGCCAAAAATAATCTCTACTGAGTACAAAACAGTTTCAAGCTCAAAAATGTGTAAGAGAAAAAAATAGACTAAACTGGAAAACCCTAAGTTTTCTCCAAAGATATATGTCTCAAACCTTAATCCGAGCTCTTGAAAAAAGCTCCAGGAAAAGGTCCCAAAAACTGTGTAACAAGTCAGCATAAAAATGGAAAGTCGCACTTTTTGTATGCACAAACTGTCAGGCTTCTAAAAAATAGCAAAAAGTGCTTTTAAAGCAAGGAAAACACCTTATCTCTCCAACTGAAAACTCAATTCCGATCAAGAAGAAAAATCAATGCTCAACTACTAAAAATAGCAAGAAAGCAAAACAATTTATAAAGTATTACTTTGCTTTTGCTTTACAACATGCAGTTTCATAATTACTCTATTTTGTAATTAAATATTTTCAAAAACCTTTTGCACACAATACCTTATATCTCCCTTTACAAGTTTTGATTTTTCTATAAAAAAATCATAAAATAATAAACTCCTCCTTGCATGTTTTAATTGTTTTCTATAAAAACAATTAAAATAAAATAAACCCTAGGTCTATTCCTAATCCTAAGGCACATCTCCAAGACCTATTGACTCTCCATTTGATAAATATCACTAAGGCAAAAAATAATTCAATTAATTTCTAAAAAATTAATCAAAAATAAAATAAGGCATGAAGCCTTCCCCAAGGTATAACCATAGAAAAAATGCCTTAGACTTCATTAGTCGAACATCATGGGCATATTATTTTGATATTCATAAATTTCTCTAAAGTTAAGCAAACACCCTAAAGCTAACTTAGGGACTTAGGAAACCCTAAAGATCCAAACTCAAAGCAAGCCCTAACATTTCACACTTTTGAGAATGGAGACTTTGGAAAGAAATGCTCTACAGCCGCCACCATGTCTATGCTTGATTTGAACCAGGAAATGCTTTGAAACTTCTGATCTCTCCTCCATTCTGCGGTAAGTGTGACCTGTCACTTCTTATGCATTGTTTCTCTATGCTTTTGTTGAGAACATAGCCTCACAGGTCACGACTTCTCCTTTATTCACCTCTATTTTCTCTTGTCATTTACCTTGTGCTTTCCTAACACCACCTTGGGCGCCATGAGAGGGCTCGACCCCTAGCATTTGTGAGCTCCAATGTGCTGGGCACGGCTTGTGTGTTCTTCCACAACCATCATAATGGTAAGTTCTTCACTGCTACACTCTTTCTCTATATTTTCTCTCTCAAACTAAAGCCTATGAGCTTTATTTCAAAAATGGTTGTTATTTTTTAGAAAAAATGCAGGCCTATTGACTAGTTGCACGACGAATGCTTGAGTTGAAGCTTATTTGTTGTGAAAATTATGTACAATATCCTCCTGATAGGCTGCGACACGACATTAGTTGACTGATGACTTTCCATATGAAGAAATTCGAACTCCATGCATTCTTTGTTTTTATTTTGTTCTCCTATGCAAAAAACTCGAAAATGGCTCTCCTTATTTGATGAAACAGTAACTACAACTCCCCACTAGGCTCGACCCATGAGGCATTTCAGGCCTTTCTATTTTAGAATGTAGAAACCCATGTGGGTAACCTAGAAAATGAACTGTCTGCATTTTATTTCTTTAAAACCCCATATGGGTATTCTGGAAAATACACTGTTTGTATTTTATTTCTTTAAAACCCCATATGGGTAAACTGAAAAAACATGGCAAATCTGCATTTCCTTATGAAACCCCATGTGGGTAATTCTGTATATGAAGAAAATTTGTATTTGAGCAAAAAACCTGTATGTGGGTATTTAGTATCTCCATGTTTTACTCAAAACCCCAAAATGGGTACTTGTCAATTATGAAGAAAATGTATTTTAAATTGAAATCCTCATATGAGCCTCTTGTATTTTGAAAATACTAAACTCTTGTCAGAACCCAATGTGGGTATCCATTATTTCGAATAAATCTGTACTGTTAAAACACATGCTTATGTAGAATCTGGAAACCATGATAAACTTGTATTTGAACCCAAACCCATCATGTGGGTAATGCCTGAAACAATGAAAACTTTAAAAAGACCAGACTCTATACATATTGTTCTAGCTTGCATCTGTAAAGCTCCTTCATGCTTTGATATCCTCTACTTATTCTGGTAACAAACTCTTCACATCCTTACCTATCCAGGCATAACCTCATAACTTTGCACTGTGTACAAGATGATCAAACACAAATTGCCTTTTGTATAAGACATCTCCATTGATTTTCTGAAACAAATAACTATATGAACTTGCTCCATTTACTTCTGAATCATGCACTTTCTTACTTTATTGATCACTATCTAATTGATGAGGCATATGTATGCCTTTTCACTATCATTGTTGAGAGATAGAACACTGTTGTTCCAAAACAGAAAATATGAAACAACACTATAAAGTGAACAGTCCTAAAAAATAGCAAAACAGTATTTAAAACAGCAACTCAAATTTTCCAAAATATGATAGATTGATAGTTTCAGCTAAAACAAGCTATCCAATTATCATTCATTTGCAATTCTCACTTCCATAGATTGATCTGATTGTTATAAATGCATGGTAGTTTGATTACTTGTTCAGCTATAAAGCTCAGAAGAGCATGATGATTGCATATTCCTCTCTCGGCCCTCTTGTAACATATAAGGGTAGCATGCTGGGCTCTACCCTTGTGGGAGCCCCTTTTTCCCCACATGCTTGTTCTTCAAAAGATAAACAACTACATGGATTTTCCTATACCTGCACAAGGAAACAAACAGTGTTAGCACAAAAAAAACAAAGAATGATGATGTTTTCTCTCCTTTTCAATTCCTGCTTCTTCTCTTTCCTTTAGTTGTTTCTCTGCACTATAAGGATTGAAATATATCTCTATTAGTACGACATGTAGTGTTACTCATATCCCAAGATCTTAATTGACACCCTTCTCAAACTCTTGTAGGTACATTCGAGAGAGGAAGCATTCGGGAGCAGAAACAGAAAGGAGCCAACTTCGAAAGACCAACTAAAGACCAACTCAGGCAATGAAGGATATGTCTAACATTATCTGCTTTCTATTTCCAATTGTATATTTCCTTTCCTATTATAAATGGAAACGGCTAAAACCACGGCTTGTGTGGATGTTTAATTTTTTTCTTTCATTTCCATTTTGAAAGAAAAGCATTAAAATGCAAGATTGTACCAACATTTGTATTCTCACAATCAAATGACTTATGTAAAAATGCATCACTTCATGAAATAAATGAAAACATTCTACTTTATCATTCGTATACTCAGTTCTATATTCCATTTGATTTATGCAAAAACATGAATGATACTTAGAAACTTGGTTTCTCAAAACACCTACATGACTGTCACTTGATGAAATAAAATGAAGTGCAAAACAACACTCGAGCATATTCAGAAATAACTGCATTTTCACTTTAAAATATAACAGTATTTAAATCAGCTCCACCATTTGAGCTGTAGCAAAAAATTGGTAACAATACTCTTGTATATTATTATTTTTAATATCTCTCTTGTTTCTATTTACACTTTGGTGGCTAGAAGCTATACACAAAGTCTGAGGGCTCAAGGAGTAGTGGATCCACTTTTTGGAAACTTGTTGCAACATAATACTCCACCTACTCCTCCACGAGTAAGATCTATGTTGCAGAAAACCACAAGCTACCCTCCATGAAGAATAAGATCTCCTCTTCCGAGTGAATCTTTTGTCTTCCACAAAGTTCCACCACAAGTACTTATTGTTCACCCTACCATGGCCGCACCACCTGTAGGGCCTTGGGGAAATGCTTTTGGTCCCCTTTGTTTGGTTGCGCCTCTACAAGATCTTCCACATGTTTGAAGAAAGCATATCCTAAATTTTCTAGGTGATAGAAAACAACATCTCGATGAACACATTGCTGCCTTTTACATCGTTTGTGGTGTTCTTGGCATGGAACATGAAGATGTAGCCATGAGACTTTTCATTGAATCTTTACAAGGAGTTTCTGTCAAATGGTTTTATACCCTTATGGCTGCCTCAGTTACTAATTGGAACACTCTTCATACTAAGTTTGAAGAGAGGTTCAAACCGACTAAAGATGTGCACGCTCTGCTAGCACAACTTATGACAATGCAGAAGGAGGTTCATGAACCCATGCACGAGTTTGTGGCTAAGTTCAAAAAGTTGGTGATGAGGATTCCAATGATGGCGAGACCGATGGATCATAACTTAAAATGTTTCTTCATCAACACACAACTCCCCAAGGTAATCTTTTTCTTGTATAGGGAAGTTTTTGCCAATGTTGAAGCAACTCAACAATTGGCTACTAGTCTTGAAGATGACATGATCCTTGCTGGAGAAATAAGGATGAATACCAACAATAAGAAGGTGCAAGCTTTAGGATCTTCTACTTCTAATGTTAATGCATCTGGTGCTAATTCTAATTTTGTTGATCCCATGGTCCAAAGATTGGCAAACAAAATTTTGGCTTTAAAAAAGAAAGTTTCCAACAACAACACTTATAAGGATGTGCCAAGGAGGACGTTTCCTAACTATGCTAGAAACAAAAAAAATCATAATCGCCTTCCAATGCCACAAGGAATATTCACACTTGAAGCTCCACCTACCAACACCACCATGAGATATTATGAGGTTGAACATGATGAATGTGCATAGCCAGATTATCCCATGGAGGAAAGTGTTGATCTCTTTTAGGATGAAGAATTGGAATCATTTGGTGACTCCAACATTAGCTATTTACAAATGGAAAATGAATTAGAGGATGAGGACTTAGTGATAGATGCATATGTTGTCATCACACGACAACAACAAAATCAACTTGACTAGCCTCAAGGTGCTACTCCACCAACAAAGGATAGACTACCAATTTCCATTGCAAAAAGAGGATCTCCCTTGCCATGGAAACCAAAAAAATACAACAGACAAACAAGTAAGCATCCCCCGTCCTCCCCTGACCATTCTTTCTGTTACAAAATCCAATCCTCCAGTTTCTCAGACTAGTGTACCTTTTGTTAAGCCTATTGCATAAGTTACTACACCCGCTTTATAGAATTCTTTCCAAGATTTTGACATTATTGACCATGATAAGAAAACCAAGGTCCAAATGTCTGAAGCCGAATACCTTAAAGCCAATCCTGGCCAATTTGACAAGCTCGTCAAATTCGTGAAGGATAAAGGAACTACCCCAAATCAGGATTCATCTCTTGATATTCCTGCTGCTCCAAAGCCCTAGACACCACAAAATAACCTTGTTTCTACACCTCCAGTTGCCTTTAGATGCATTGATTCATTCTTTATTTCGTTACTTGTTAATGTCTTTAAGTTAAGCAACTATGTTATAGATTTTGGCACATCAGATAATGTGATGTCAACCAAGGTAGCTATTTCCTTAGGCTTGAATCTGACCAAAAATTTAAGCCATTGTTTTTCCATGGAAAACAAACAAGTACCTTTCATTGCATAAATAAAAGATGCACAGTATGCGTTTGCCACATATCCTGAGAAGAAAATAAAAATGATGGTTCTGGTAGCTGACATGCCAGCATCTTACGAAATTCTCCTTGGACATAATTTTTGTAAAGACGTTGGCGGTGAACTAGATATGGACATGTTTGAAGCTAGGATACCTGTGAAAGGTGTAATGCAAAATTTGATTCCTGAAAGGGAGTCAAAATTCTCAGTGACACAATTTGATGATCTGAGGGCTCAAATTCTATTTGAGTTTTCAGGCGTTGGAACATATTATTTGCAAATGGAAGAAGTCGGTGAATCTTCAACAAGGCCTGAGTTGAAGAGTGTTGAATCTTTTTCAATAAAAATTGAGTCAAGATCAGATGATTCATCAATCTTAGATCCTGAAGGTTCATCAGATGATGAGGCTATAGATTTTGACAGTGTCAGCCTTGGTGATCCAAACAACGTTTGGTTACTAGAGTTTGATGGCAGTTGTTCTTCCACAGGTTCTGGAGCAAGAATGGTTTTTATTTCCCCCAAAGGAATTTTTTCCCTTTCTCTTTCAAATTATAGATTGACAACACTAATAACACTATTGAATATGAAGAATTGTTGTTAGGAATACAAGTTGCACGAAAGAAAGGTATTAAAAATCTTCACGCACAAGGTGATTTCGAGTTGATAGTGTGTCACTCATGCTCGACTATGTTACCCAATGGATGGATAAAGGAACTTGGAGTCTAGAGTTCTTCTCCCTTCATTCATTTCAAAGAGAGATCGAAGGAAGCTCCCCAGCTAGAGCCAACTGTTATCCTCAAATTCAATGCGCTCAATTCGTGGGATAACCCCTATAAAAATTATCTATTTCATAGCCCACGTACTCTAAGCATGCAAAATGAGGCAAGTTGAATTGGTCCTCGTGTGTGGTTCCCCATCCTCAAAAAGTCATTTTGAGCATTAACCTTTGTTAGTTCATCAAAATTCACATTTTAAACCAAGTTGTGAAAATTCAGTTTTGGGAGAGAAAATTTTCTACACATGCAAGAGCTCTATTTTTCACCGCTTTTACATATTTCATGCAGGAGCTCTGATTTTTAGCGCTCTTGCATATTTTATGCCTTAGTCATTTTCTGGCACATGCAAAAGCGGGTTTTTTTAGCGCTTTTACATATCACATGTAGGAGCACTGATTTTTTTCGCTCTTACATGTGAAATGTCAAAGCGCTACTTTTTAGTGCTTCTACATCTCAAACCTCAAGTCACATGTAGGAGCACTAATATTTTTTCGCTCTTACATGGGAAATGTCGAACGCTATTTTTAGCACTTCTACATCTCAAATCTCAAGTCACATGTAGAAGCTTTGTTTTTCATTGCTTTTACATATGACATGTAAAGGCTCAATTTTTAGCGCTCTTACAGTCAACTATCCTTCCCACATGCAGAAGCACTTATTTTAACCACTTTTATATATGACATGTAAAAGCTCTATTTTTGACCGCTTTGACATGAAACTACCCAAGTCCTTCAAAATGTAAAAGCGCTATTTTTTGGCGCTTTTACACAAAACACAATTTTCTTCCAAAAAATGTCATGGCGCTATTTTTCAGTGCTTGTGCATAATATGCAGATCTTCCAAGATGTAAGAGAAGGGATTTTTAGCATTGGTACATGATGATGAACTTCCGTTGAAGCATTGATTTTTAGTGCTCGGACATGAGTTTTTTCCAAGTCTTCAAAGCGTGTTGGAGCAGTGATTTTCAACGCTATTACATAAAAGACAGAACTTTCAAGATGTTGGAGCGTTGATTTTCAGCGCCCTTGCACAAAAAATAGTTTTTCACTAACGTTCAAAAATCATCCAAAAATGCATTTCGAGATTCATTTCACCCACTTCGCTCTATTTTTCTCACTCCATTGCTCACGTCCATTTTCTAATTTGCTCACTTCCACTCCATTCTCTTCCATCATTGCATTCAAGCTTCCCAAACCCATGAAATTTCTCATATTTACATCCTTTATGCCGTGTGTTAAAAATTTGAGTAATTACATCTGAAGTGCAATGCCCCATGCTAAAACCTCAAATTTTCCTACCTTTGCATCATAATTGTTAAGCCTACTCTTGCATACATTCTAATCTCTTGTGCCCAGATTCCGAAGTGGTTTTGATCAAGTTCTTGCCTATCACCAAGCAAGAAGGCTCTGAAGTACAATTAGAAATTTCTTCCCATGTTTCAGTTTTTTGAAGAAGTTTTCATCAATGGTTCATGAAGAATTTGAAGATGAAGCTTTTTCAAAGGCTTCAATGAACTCCATATGTGATGTACGGATTGCTCTTGAAAATCTCAAGTCAAATCTAGATAGATGCAAGAAAATTTTCCCATCTGCAAGAAGAACAATCACAAGAGTTCACACCGTTGTGGATTACACTATTGGTCCAGATGAGGTATTCATCCTGGAGACAAAGAAGATATATGAAGAATTTTGTGCCCAATGCAAGGAACCATGAAGACTTCTTTTCATCTCTAGTGTTAGATAGTTTTTTGATTTCATTTATGCATTATGTAAATAGTTCTCGACATCTTACATGTCTTTTTCCAAGATGTATTTACATGTAAAAATAGAGATGTTTTCCTAAAAAGATGGATGAAATTTTTGAATAAGTCAACTAGTTAGTTAGGTCAGATTTTCCTATATTTTATCCTAGATTCGCTCTTCTGATTTTCCTTATTTTTCTCTCCTCCCATCTATAAATAAGAGAGGATCCTATTGTAATATTTTATCTTTTTCAATGAAGTGTTACCCATTTGGAGAAGCAAATACATGAAACTTTGTGTTAATATTTGTGTATCTATTTTGATAAATAAAGAAGAAAGTTGCATACCATATTTTTTGTTGGATCAATCATCTTTTGGATTTGATTAAGATTGACAGTGATTAGTGTGTGAGATCTAAGGGCTTTGAATAAATCTATGTAAATTTTGTTTTGCACTCTTTATTCGGATTTGTGTTTATTTTTGGTAAACTATTGGTGGATTATCTACAAGACTTTGTACTTGTAATTGTTCATGTTGTTTGTGGAATTGTTGTATCTAAGAAGACTTTTTGTTTCTAATACGACAATCATTACATCTCTCAAGGGTCCATCGGTGAAAAGCTACAAAATGACTTTATGCCTTCGTGAGCTTTTCTTTCTTATTTTATTGTTTATTATTATCATGCTAGTATCTCTAAGCTTTGCTTTGACAAGATAGAGATATTGGAATTACTGCTTTGTTTTTAGTTTAAAGTTGTATCGAATTAGAACTATCAGTCGTGAAGCATTGTAAAACATATTCTCTGAAAAAAGAGAGAAGTATGAATGTGACACACCCCCATCTCGTAATTGTAGTGTACATGTTTGTGAATATTTAATTAGTTTTACTTAGCTTTTGTAAGCAGTAAGAAGGGTGCCTCCCCTTTCTAAGAGGAGAGATTACATCTCATACAACTGTGGTTGAAATGAAGGTTGTGTAATCTATTGAAAAGGAGATTACATAATTTCCACCCAAGAAGCTTATATCTATCTCCCTTTGGGGCTTTCCACTTTACCCCTTTTCTGTTCCTTTCTTTGTCTTTAAAGTATCCTTTTTCTCTTTTTAAATTCACCCACTTTTTTTGTAGCTCCTCACCCCACTTGGTGAACATCGTGCCACTCTTTATTTTATTCTTTTCATTTAGTAGTTCACTTATCCCTTTCTCTATTTTTTGTACAAGTACCTCTAACTCCATTGACTTCTCTTGGAAGATTCTTTGGTTTCTCTCCTTCCGAATGTGCCAGACTATCATAGATGGAGAAACTATCCATAAGTTAGCCCAAAGCATGTTTTTCCTTCCTTTTGGGCAACTAGTGATCCATTATTTTAGGTTCTCTTATCTTGGGCCTTGCCAACCTATTATATTTTGAATCCAATCCCAACATTTCAATGCATATGTACAATCCAGTAATAGATGATTGATGTCTTCACTATTTTCATAGCACAATAGACATCTGTTCAGGCCTTGAATGCCTATTATGTTTAGTATTTCCATTGTGAGTATTCCCTTGTGTAGTGCAAACCATAGGAAGGCCTCTACCTTGGGAGGATAGCTAGATGCCAACATAGTTTTGTGGGCCACTCTGGGCTTGATTTAATTTATTTTTGAATCCGATAACCCATGTTGACTAAGTACTCTCTAGATTTGGCACCACAACAAATGATTTCATCCTCTTCCTCATTAAGTAGAATTCTCCTCATGTGTAGTTCCTCTTTCAACCTTGTTTTAACTTCTTTGGGTATTGGGAAGGGCTCTATATAATCCATTATTTCTATAGGCCATATTTTGAGTTAGTCATTTTAACATATCTTATCAGTTTTGTCCCATGTGTACATTCTATGGCTTCTTCATTTTCCTTTATCCCTTCGATTTCATCTAGTGGCCTATGACCATTCTAGGAATCTGACTAGAAATTGGCTTGTTTACCATTATTGACCTTCCAAGTAAGATGATCTATTATGATATTCCTACTTTCCCAAAGGAACTTCCATATAGCTGAACCCCCTTCAACTATTGCCACTATTAATATTCTGCTAGGATTGGTGGAGTCTAAATATTTTTCTTGAAGTACTTTTCACCATAATCGTTCAGGTGCTCTATACATTTTCCATGTCATTTTGGCACCTAGTGCCAGGTTCTATTCCTTCAATTTCCTTAGGCCTGCCCCACCTCCATTTTTTTTGGCAAACATGCTTTGTCCTAGTGTACCAATGGTATTTTCTTTTCATCTTTTTCCCCTTCCCATAGAAATTTCTTGAAGTAGACTTCTAGTGTGGATTCTACCTTGTGTGTTATTTTGAAGCATAACATGACATAGATTGGTATTATTGATAGTACCAACTTAATCATTAATATCCTGCCTGCTAGTGTTAACCATTTGATTTTCCATGTCGTGGATTTTTGTCTGCACTTTTCTATTACCTCCAACCAATGTTGCATTTTCAAAGGCCCCGAAAGCAGGGGGGACCCCAAGTATTTTGTGGGTATTTTTTCTATTGTTATTTCTAGGTATCTTGCTATTCTTCTCTATGTGGCTTTTTTGGTGTTGAAAAACATTATTGAAGATTTATCTTTATTATTAATTGTCCTGAACATGTCATATATTCATCAAGTGTTTCTTTATTTTTTGTTGCTTCATTCATTATGGCCTCTCCTGCTAGGAGGGTATCATTTGCAAACTGTGTGTGGGATATTGGGTCAATTCCAGGGGCCACCCTTATTCCCTTCCATAATTTTCTCTCCTTCTTCCTTTTGATAGCCTTGCTCAGGAATTCTGCCATTATAATGAATAGGAAAGGGGACAATGGGTCCCCTTATTGTAATCCATTCGTTCCTTCAAAGAAACCACATATTGAGCCATTTACAATTAGTGAATATCTAACTATGAATATGCATTGTTGAATACAAGATATCCATTTATCATTGAAGCCAAATATCCTTAAGACCTCTAGAAGGAATCCCCATTTGACTCTATCGTAGGCCTTACTTATGTCTAACTTTATTAGCATTCCCTTAATTTTTTCCGACTGTATTGAGTGTACCACTTCATTTTCCAATATTTTGGTGATGATTTTATAGACCGTGTTACATAGTGAAATTGGTCTATATTCATTAAGCGATCCACATTATTGCTTCTTGGATATTAGAGAAATACATGTGTTGTTCATATCTTTGATGAATTTTCCTTTGGTTCTAAACTCTTCTGCTACCTTCCAAACATCATCCCCTACTGTGTTCCAACATTTTTGGTAAAAACTGGTTGGGAAACCATCAGGCCCGGGTGCTTTCTCTGGGTGTAGCTAAAAAGTGGCCATTTTGACCTCTTCTAGTGTGAAAGCTCTAGTTAGTCTATTGTTGTCTTCTTCTGAGATTAAACCTAGTATGTAGTCTAGCAGTGATTCATTTTTTTTAATTGCACTTGTTCCAACATTCCTTAGGATATCCCTAAAATGTTTGATTGCCTCTTCTTCTATATATTTATTTTCTTTTGCAATTCCCCCTCCTGCTCTTACTTCATTAATTCTGCTAAAGGTCCTTCTGGCTTTTGTAGTTGCATGGAAAAACTTGGTGTTTGCATCTCCTTTTTTACGCCACATCTCTCTGCTTTTTTCCTTCCAGAAGGTCTCTTCTCTTGCTAGTAATGAACCCTGCGGTATTCTTTTAGCTATTTTTCTTTTTGATAATCCTCTTTGAACATTTTGTGTTTTATGATTTTATTATTCAAATGCTCCAGTTCTTTCTCAACTATTGCTTTCTCTTGAAAAATATTCCTGAATGCCTCTTTGTTCTAGCTTTTCAATTTTTCTTTTATGAGCTGTAGTTTTTTCATAAGTATAAAGCTAGGGGTTCCTTTGATACTGATTTCCTTCCACCAGTTGTCTATGAGATTTTTTAAATTTTCATCTCTCCACCACATATTTTCAAACTTGAAATAATTTTTGAAAATGACTGGGCCTATTTAAAATTCCAGCTGAACCAGGTAATGGTTTCAAGCTGAGACTCGGAGAATGGTAGATCTCGCTTGTATTTCCAATTCTGCCCATTTTTTGGATATCAAAAATCTATCAAGTCATTATGCTATGTTTGTGAAGCCTTCTCTTCTGTTAGTCCAAGTGAATATTCCATTTGAGGTCAAGCAATCCCTGACATTGTTTTCTTCCGCAAATTCCCTAAAATCAACCATATTTTTTGTAACTTTCTTTGAACCTCCACTTTTTTGTCTTAGATTCATGATGGAATTGAAATTGTCCCCTAATATGAACAAGTGATGTCCAATTTGATTAATTATGTTTGTTATTGCATTCCAGGTTTCTTTTTTATCCATTATTTGTGTGGGATAGTAAATGTTGAAGAGATGGAATTCCATATTGGTATCAAGGATAGTAGCTTTGCATTCCATCCAATGAAAGTGGTCCTGGATTGACTTCATCTGGACACTTTTGTTCTTCCAGAGAATGGCCAGTCCCCCTGCTGCTCCTATGGCCTCTTGGAATGTTTCTTCCCAAATCCTGCAATGTTTCAAAAACCTCTTTGCTTATTTTTTGTCTAGTTTTGTTTCCTGAATCAACATAATATATGAGGCAATTTTCTTCATATGATTCTTAACCGAGCATTTTTTCCAGGGGCATTCAAACCCTTGGCATTCCATGTGGTTATCTTCATTTTTCTCCAAGGGAGGTCTTTCCTCCCTTGGATATTAGAAAACTAGATACTCTCTTAAACCCTTTTTCAATTGCCTCTTCTTCTCTCGTTTGTTTGCTTGTCTTCCTGCCTCTCCCTTTCTTTGTCCCACCCAATACTCTTGTTGTAGACTGATTAATACTCCTTGGGTCAATGATGTCTAGTTCATCTACTTCTGATTGCTCTTGCTCCCCATCTATATCCTCAAAGTCTGATGCTTCTTCCTCCTTATCTCTTTCCTGAATAGCTACACTTGGGGCTCCCAGAGCTTCTAATATGTATTTCTTTTTTTCCTGGCTTGGGCTCTCTATTTTTTGGTCTTCATATTTGCTAGGGTTTGTGTTCTTGGGCCCTTTAAATTTTTTTCCTGGTTCACTTCCTTCCTTACCCTAGTGTTGGATCTCTTTTTTCCTCCATACCCACTTTGTCTTCACCTCTTTTCCTTGATTTCAAATACTTTTTGCATTCTATTCTATGGTCTCTTTTTTTTTCCACACCATTTCCCTACCTTGTTGGTTCTTTTTACTTGATAATGCCAAAGCTAGGTTGCCACCCCTTTGTTGTTTTTTATCTTGTTGATTTTCTTATTTTTGCAATCTGCTTTTGTATGTTTCCTACTTTGACATTTGAGGTAGAATTTTTTGTCTTCTTCCACTTCTAAATTTTACAACCAGTGTGTTCCATTAACACATAGCATGGATTCCTTAGGAATTTTATGAATCATTGCTATTTTGACCCTTGCATACAGACAAGAATCATCGTTAAATGGTTCTTCGTCAATTTCTAGTATGGTTCCCAATGTTCTAGCTATTTTTTCCATACATTGTTTTGACCAATAATCTAATAGTAGGTTGTACAGTCGGATCCAAATTGGTCTTTCATATGGGTCAGTTTTGAGTGGATTAAAATTATATGGCCATTTCTGCATATAGATTGGGTTTCCATCTATCTCCCATAGTCCTCCATCTAGGACCTTGTCCCTCTCTTCCATGTTGGTGAATATTGTGGCAAAGTAGCTTTTTGGGAGAAACTTGACTAGATTCAAAGTTTTCCAATTATTATTTATCCAGCTCTTGATTTTTTCTGTTGTCATCCTGGGCCCAATAACCCTACAGATGATCGCAGAATTTTCCAGAATCCTTAGGTCTCCTTTAGCCTCGTCGGTTAGGTCTATTCTAGTGTGATTTTTGTGCGAGTTTGATTTGCATTCTTTGTGTGAGCCACTTTCCCTTTCTTCCATTTTGCATAATTGTTAGGGCTCTATCATAGGGATTCGATCTAGTTCGCTATTTTTCTAATTCGTTAGTTTTGTGCTTACGATTTATCCAAGAAATGCTTTTGAAACTTTTGGAATTGCAGCAGGTGCTTTTCACATATGCACTCTTGATATTTCCGTATTCACAATTCTAATTTTTTCGCGAGTAGAGCTTTTTTTTGGTAATCATATAATGAATAATGAATTGTTATATATATACTAAATACATCAATTTAAAATATAATGAATAAATAATTCAAAGTGCATAAAATATACATATATATTTTAAAAATATTTTTACTTTTTTTAATTCTTAAAAAGTGTTATATATATTTAATAAATAAAATGAAATAAATATATCAATTTAAAAAATATATAATTACTAAAATAATTTAGAAAGAATTTAAAAAGTTGTAGAAAAAAAAATAAAACTAGTAAATCTGTTAAACCAATTAAAACGTAAATCTAAAATCTTTCATTTAATTTCATTCGATTATATTTCATAAAACTCTCTAATCATAAATTTAAATAGAATGAATAATATTCGGTACAGTATGCACAGCTAGTGAGAGAAAATAAATAAAAACAAAACAATTAGTTAATGAAATGCATGCCCCATTGAGTCTTTCATATTTCATGAAATTTCAAGTACATGTGAGTTTTCCAGCTATGAATAGTACTACTCTTACTTCTCTGACTTGGAGTATTCGTATGGCCCTGACAAACTATTAATTTATGTACAGCCTAGACAATAATTTCTTGCAAAAAATGTTAGATTAGGCGAGCCATCAGATGCACATGGTGCATCCTGATGGCTACATAGACGGTGCCCACAAAGCTTAGTTATGAGGTTGAAGTTCGTACTGTTTGTGTGAATGAAAATAATGGTAAGTAGTGTACCAAAACCAATGGAGCTTTTTCATTTCAAATTTTAAAAGTGTTTTCTAACAATAATTGTCCAATCAACAACTACATTATCAGAGTTATGTTGTGTCATTGGTCATTCTTTCTAAGTCAACATTCTCTTCAGCCAATGGTTGTCAAATATATTGACTTTTGAAAGTAAAAGTGCATTATTGACATGGCTAGAGAAACAGTTGTAGCAGACGACTACCATCTACCTTGGGCAAGTGACTAATGGTCGAGCTTAATCGACACACTCTAAGCATTGAATTACTTAGGTGGTTGGGCCCACTCTTTACCCCACCCTTCCCTTTTAACTCGACCTTTTCCGTATCCTTCCATTTTTTGTTATTGCATTACCATTATCGTTTCCACCATTTTGGGATTCTATTTTCATATACGTTGTTCCCATTACTATTCTCGTTTCCATCATTTCAAAGGAGTGAAGAGTTGGAGAAGAGATGTATGCCCTTTTGAGAATTGTTTGATCAACTTCTAGGCATCCCTACGAAATGAAGAAGCTCCTCATTAACTCCATGCACACTTATAATCTGGACACCAAGTATAAAGCGACGAGATGGATTCTCTATTGAGAGGTAGTTGTGTGTTTGCGAACAACAATACACAAAGGAAAATAAACTACTTGAAAATATGCCCTAATTGCAGGCTACACACAAAATGGATTTATTGAAAAGGCTTTAGAAACTTTCAAGAAAATGCAATTGATGGTGTAAAACCAAATTCTACATCCTTTGTAAACATCCTCTGAAGCTTTCAAATAGGATATGGAAATCCATCAAAGTATAAAGGATAAATAAATTTTGTTAGATATTGTAGTTGCGACTTCCATGGTAGACATGTGACTGCTATGAGCTGCATGTGGAATTTGAAGAGTGTTGTTGTGCGTTGAAGTGCAAAACATGAGTCGTTGTGAGGAAAAACAAACAAGAAATTTATTGAACTTTTTTATAATCATTCTAAGGAAGAGCGACTCATCTGTGCAACTCATTCTCATTTGTACAACTCATTTATATTTATTTGTAATATATATTTTATATTTACAATACATAATCCTTTTCAATTTTTTCAAGGAAATTCATAGATTTTATTCAGTTACATTTTTTCTCTATAGGGAAACCCATAAAAAGATTTTGTTAGATGTTGTAGTTGCAACTGTCTGAGAAGACATGTATGCAAAATGTGGAAGAACAGACAAGGCACTTGGACTGTTTGACAACATGTCCCTAAGAAATGTGCCAACATGGACTGCAATGGTTGTAGGATATGCACAAGATGCTAAAAAGCTTTAGAAACTTTCAAGAAAATGCATTTGCTAATGTAAAGTCAAATTACACAACCTTTGCCAACATCCTCCCTGCCTGTGCCAAAATGGGAGCTTTAGAATAAGACATGGACATCCATCAAAGAATAATGGAAAGAGGATTTTTGTTAGATATTATAGTTTGAAATGCTCTGATAGACATGTATCCAAAATGTGGAAGAATAAACAATGTGAACTATTTTGATAGAATACCTCAAAAGGAAAACATCTTATAGAACTCCATGATTGCAGGATATGCACAACATGGATTTATTAAAAAGCTATTGAGACATTCAAGAAAATGCAATTGGCAGGTGTAAATCCACATTTCACAACCTTTTCCAGTATCCTCCCCACCTGTGCCAAAATGGGAGCTTTGGAACAGGGTACGGATATCCATCAAAGCATAGTGGAGGGGGCATTTTGTCATATATTATAGATAAAGGATAGAAGAATATGTCAAATGTTGTGGTTGTAATTGCCCTGGTAAACATGTATGCAAAATTTGGAAGCATAAACAAGGCATGTGTAACTGCCCATGCATGCAAAATGTGAAAGCATGGACAAGACAATTGTAACTACCCAGGTAGACATGGAAGCATAGACAAGGCACATGAACTATTTGATAGAATGCCTCAAAGATGTCATCTCATGGAATACCATTATGACAAATGTAATTGGCAGGTGTAAATCCAAATTCCACAACCTTTGCCAACATCCTCCCTACCTATTCCAAAATGGATCGTGAACATCCATCTAAGCATAATGGAAAGATGGTTTTTGTCAAATATTATAGTTGAAAATGCTATGGTAGACAAAAATGCAAAATATGGAAGAACAGACAAGGCATGTGAATTTTTTGATAGAATGCCTCAAAGAGATGTCATTTCATGGAATTCCATGATTACAGGATATGCACAAAATGGATTTATTAAAAAGGCTAGTGAAACGTTCAAGCAAATGCAATTGGCAAGTGCAAAGCCACATTTCAAAGCCTTAGCCAGTATCCTCCCTACCCGTGCCTAAATGGGAGCTTTGGAACAGGGTATGGATATCCATCAAAGCATAGTGGAAGGGGGATTTTTATCATATAATATAGATAAAGGATAGAAAAATTTGTCAAATTTTGTGGTTGTAATTTCCCAAGTAAACATGTATGCAAAATGTGGAAGCATAGACAAGGCATGTGTAACTACCCATGCATGCAAAATGTGAAAGCATATACAAGGCATGTGCAACTACCCAGGTAGACATGGAAGCATAGACAAGGGAAAAAATTGTTTGATATAATGCCTCATAGATGTCATCTCATGGAATGCCATTTTGACAAATTCTACTGGCAGGTGTAAAGCCAAATTCCACAACTTTTGCCAACATTCTCCTTGCCTATGCCAAAATGGGTGTTTTGGAACAAATCATGGACATCCATCTAAGCATAATGAAAAGAGGATTTTTTAAAGATACTATAGTTGGAAATTTTTGGTAGACATGTATGTAAATTATGGAATAATAGATAAGGTTCGTGAATAGTTTGATTGAATGCCTCACAAAGATGTTATCTCATGGAATTTCATGATTGCAGGAAATGCACAAAGTAGATTTATTAAAAAGGCTCTTGAAAACTTCAAGCAAATGAAATTGGCAGTTGTAAAGTCGCATTTCACAGCCTTTTCTAGTATCCTCCCTACCTATGACAAAATAGGAGCTTTGAGACAGGTTATTAATATCCATCAAAGCATATTGAAAATTTCAAACAAATGCAATTGATAGTTGTAAAGTCACATTTTACAAACTTTACAAGTATTTTTCCTACTTGTGTCAAAATGGGAGCTTTGGAACAAGCCATGGAGATCAATCAAAGCATAGTGGAAGATGGAATTTTATTGTACATTATAGATAAATATAGAAGAGTTTTATTAATTATTGTGGTTGTAACTGTAGACACTGAAAAATGTCCTAAAGTCTATGAGCAACATTTTTCCTTAGTCATCATCCTCTAATAATTCCTTATCATATTCCTTTATTCATTAAATGATTTTTTAATTATTTAATTAATTCACTTTTTAATCTTTATTCTATCCCGATCAATTAAAATTAATTGCATCACTAATATCCCTTTCTTCAAAAATTAAATAAATCATTATTTATTTAATTATTTATCTTTCATCACATGTCTATAGTCAAACAATTATTATTATTTGACCTTTTATTCTTCTATAATTAAATAATTGATGAAATTATTTATTTATCTGTCATTCCTCTCCTTTAAATAATTGATCCAAATCAATTATCCATATTTAATTTCTATCTCCTCCTTTAATTAAATTTATGAATTCAATTAAATCTCCTTTTTCATTTCCTCCAAATAAATAAATTATTTATTTGCCACTTGTCATCCTCCTCCATTTTCGGATAAATAATTTAAATTATTTATCCCTCCATTTTGGTCAAAGATCCCCTATCATTATTTCATGTCATAGCCTACATGTCCTGTATGTCCTGCATGTCCTGCATGTCTATCATAGCCGTCGGGCATCATAGCCGTCAACGTCATATCTTTTCCATGCATGGCATATTATGGTTGCATCAATTTTCAACCGTAGATCTTGGCATCTTTCTAGAAACTCGATCTTGGCCATCCATTTCGTAACCTCCCTCTCATGAATCCTCATCCGTTGATCTTAGAATCTTTCTAGAAGATCAATCTCGTCCGTCCATTTGAATGGTTGTCTATAAAAGCAACATTTCATCTCTATTTTTTATTAACAGATAATTGTCTCCAATTTTCTACTTACTCTTTTGCAGGTATTTGCACATGTGAAGCAACAAATCTGAGGGAAAAAATTGCAAAAAGGAGAAATAGGAGAGCAAGAGAAGTGATTCAAGATCAAGTATGGGGAGTGTTTTGATTTAATACTTTTATTTTCCTTATGCTTTCATTGTTTTCTCTTGTTTAGATTGAGATTTTAGCTTAGAAGTGTTGGTTGTCATTTTATCTATGCTAGTTTATTTTGCCCATCTTACATTGGTGAATCTGACGTGAATCTTATAATTTTGCAAAGAAATTTGTTTGTTTTTGTTGTTTTGAAGGTTACAGCCAAGAATTTGTACAAAATCCGTCATATTATTTTGAGCACAGAAAAATGGGCACATAAATCCTTTAAAAATGACCATCTAGGTTTTGTAACCCTCGTTTTCAGCTTTCTGAAATTTCAAACGATTTAAAATTTTGTTAAGATTTGAGAAAGTTATGGTTGTTTTAGTTTTGCTATTTTTTTAATTTAACTCTTAAAACCCGCGTTTTATTTTGTCTATAACATTTTTTCATGCAGAATCTGGAAAAAATAATTTATGGGTTTTGAAGGTTTGAGTTTTAACTTTCCATGGATTCAAACGATTTAAAATTTCGTTAAATTTTGAGAAAGTTATGGTTTTAATTTGTTGTTGTCATTAAGGTTTTCTTTTGAGTTACTAATTTCTTGTTTTTAGCATGTGGCACAGTTTGGAGGGAGTCTAAAAACTGTTTCTTTAGAAACAAAAATCAAGATTTTCATTTCTTTAGGCATAATCTATTTTATTTTCTTTCAACAACTATAACAAATTGCATGCACACTCATTGGTTAAAATGAACATGCATTCATTTCATGGGATTAAAATAAACACAATTTGCATGCACACTCATTGGTTAAAATGAACATGCATTTCATGTCATTGGCTTAAAATAAACTTTGTTTGTTTCACGTCAAGTTAAGCTTTTAAAATAAAAAAAGTGTCTTGTGTGACCTCCTCACATTATCATTTGGTAATTAAAATTTACAAGTCTCTTCAATTTTGTGTCACCCTTTGATGCAATAATCGAAGTATCCTCTCCCCTTGTGCATTCATGCGATCCTGGGTGTAAGAGAAACGATTATTGCCTCTAGAACTTGGGCCTTCCTTGTGGGAAAAAATACTCTCCCCAAGGCGACTCAGACCGGCAACGGAGCTCTTTGGCCAAGCTACCCCCGACTGGTATATAAATGTGAATCCTAAGGGAAAGCCTAGGATTACGAGTGCGAATGTGTCATACGGACCAAGTAGTACTCTCCAAATCCTTGTTGAGCGTAACCTATTTAGGCTAGAGTGCCTCCTAAACGAAGCTTAATCTTGTGTCCCATGTATGGCCACTCGAACGGGGGTCCCAAACTAAAAACCTTTGTGTAGTTTCCAAAATCCTTCTATTTGCTAGCGCAACAACGGTCGTTGTGAAGGCATCCACATTCTCGTAGTTCTTAGTAGAGGTGATCACCCTGCCATGAGAGTTTTATGGGGGTTGGAAGCTTCGTTGGCTTGAGAAGTGAGTGCGATGTAAGGGGGAGCTCGTGTGGCCAAGCTTCTGGATTCACACGCTAACAATAAGTGCAATTGGAGAAACCCATGTGGAATCTAGCGAATATTGTCCTTGCTTAACCTAGGGTTGTGCTTGTCTTCATTGTGCATGTTTTCAAATTTTTAAAGACAAGATATTGTGTTTTCCAAGTGTTTTTCTAAGACATTGAGATAAATAAACACCTTTCACAAATTTGGAAACACACACATTCAACTTGAAACAATTCCAAAATTTGCAGTCTAAAACCCAAGACCAAACTTGTCCAATTTGCTATCAAACAACCTCTATCGAAAACCAGAAAGAAAATTGCTCAAATCTTCCATTAGTGACATCTTTAGTTTGCATTTACCCATAGGTTCATCCTTGCATATCATATCCTTGGTAATAGGGTCATTATCATTCCACCATTCCTTAATCTTGGTCTTAGGTACATTGGCACTTTGCATCCTTATGTCCTTGAAAATCACAAAAAATAGCATAGTTTCATATCCATTTTGCATTGGAACCTTGCATTTTCATCCAAAGGTCGCAATTTTTGTATGGTCCTCACTAATTTTTCCTTATCCATCCTAATCCAAATTCATGATCATGTCTTCACTCTACCTTGATCTTCTTCGTAGTCAAGTTGAATACCAATCAATCCTCAATCGTTAATACCAAACCACTCACATACCCTTCTTACCAACAATCCATAAGCTTTAGTCCTTCATCCATCTACCCTCACTATCAAGAGTCCCTTAGCACAATCCATGTCATTGATCCCCAACAAATGTCCATCAATCATCCTTATCCTAACCTTGACAAGGGAAACCAACCTTCCACTAGTCCATTCCAATCCTCCACATCCTATCATAATCCATCATCCACTAGTCCATTCCAATCCTCCACATCTTATCCTAGTCCATCATCCACTAACCCATTTCCATCTAGTCCATCCCAAACTACAATACCATCCAATAAAATCACATTAATTAATGCTCTCTAAGGACAACTAGCAAAGGAACTTGTTCAACTCCTAAATGAAAACAAACTTAGGAAATTCAATCACATTGTTGATCCTACACCATCCAACCATTTGTCACCATCATGTCCTCCATTGCTACCAATACCAAAAAACATCTTGCTATTGAAGCTCCATTATTTCCATGTCAAAATCTTGGGTCTATCAAATAAAATCATGTCTTTGAGAAAAATAAAATTCCATTGCCTAAACTTGAGGATACATGTCAAAATAAAAGTCCAAAGCATGACATCATAGCTTCACCTTCATGTCAAAATCAAAGTAGTCCATCCCATGACCCCATCCTTAAGTCCATCCAAGAAGTCCTTCTACATAATCATGGCATCCAAAATACACCTATCCTTGCTCAAGAGTCTATTCATAACCATGTTGTCCAAGATACATCTATTTTTGACCAAGATCTTACCATTGAACAAGAAATCCAAAATGATCCTCTCATCAACCTTTATACCATCCATGACCAAAAATTTGAAGATGGTCCTATCCAAACTCCACACACCTCCATTTCCCAAAATGAGACACTTGCCTCCTTTGGACACATAGATAATCAAATGAATGATATGGATAACATCAAAGAAGAGCATAAAGCAACTACTATTGATCAAGTCAAAGGAGAACACAAAGAAGCTACTATAGATCAATTCAAAGAAGAAGATACAAAATCTATGGCAAATCAAATTGATATCCCAAATGATCAAGAAGAAACAAGCATGACGAATGATAAAGCCAAAACATCCTATCAATTAGAAGCATCCACCTTTGTCAAAGTAGGCTTTCTTGCAGATGAGGAGATTCCAAGTAACAGTTTCCACATACACAATGATGGGTTAGCATCTTGCTTTCAAAACAACAAATACCCCATCGCAAATAGAATATTTCAGAGCATGCAGTATCAAGGAAAAGGACTAGGCCTACATGAGCAAGGCATTCAAGAACCAATATAGTTTTATGAAAATCTTAGACATCAAGGTCTTGGTTATTCTTCAGTCAGAGAATCAAATGGTGTTAGTGATACCTCCACGATATTGGGGCCAACTTTATCCAATACAAACATCAAAATGGGGCCATGAGTAGTCCTTGTCATAATGTTGTTGCCAACACTCCTTCCATCCATACCATAAACTGTCATTCCAACATGAATAAATCTACCCATTGGAACCAACAAAAAGAAAATTATTACAAATCTAAAGTTCAAAATCAAATGTCAAAGGCCATTGAATCAAACAAAAATACAAGTGGACAAATGAAGTTAAAATGGATCCCAAAGAAAAATGGATCAAGAAAATAAAATATTCTAAATCAAAAAGTCAATCAAAATATGGAGCCACAAGAAAAGAGGACTCCCACATATAATAAATTCCCACCTCCTTCAAAATGGTCATTAGGTAAGGCATATAAAAGTGTTGGTTTTGAATGCTATCCTAATCAAACTTTCAAACTCCATCATCCACCATCCCAAGTTTGGAAAATAAAAACTGTTACATCCAAACATCCAAATAATCCTTTTATAGCTACCATCATCCATCATTCCAAAAATCATACCTCACAAATCCATCACATCTTGGCAGCAACTCTTTATCATAAGGACTCCCATGGTACTCTATCACAATGTGCGTATTTTGATAAGGCCAACTCTAGTATCAATAAGGATCACAATGACATCAAACACTTGTATGGAAGTGTTATGATTCTAACAATGCAACTACTTCATAAAGGTTATTATTGGAATATCATGGCACCAGTCTCTACATAAACACCACCAAATGATTCAAGGAAATCAACGATCATCTAGAACATCAAGTCGATATGAAAAAATAAAAAAAATAAAAAAATAGTAAAGAGAAAAATTTCGTCCAATAGTGAAAACCATTTTTATGGTGCTTTGGATAAGTACCATGATGAAAACCTGGAAAATAGGAGTCATGTGTAAGATAAATTATCTATGTGGATCATTACACTTGGGGAAATTTGTCTCATCTTCCATGCCTTTCTCATGAAACTTTCACCTATCCATGTAAATCCATATCGTTTCCATCCATTCTCCCACCTACCTCGATCTTGATAAGGAATGAGGTACAAACATAAATCATGCTTTGAAAATAATTATTGACATGTCTATCCTTTGGTCATACACTATCCATGAAATATCATGTCATTGCCTTCATAGAATTTATCCAAACTCATATCTCAGAGAAAACAAATTGCTCCTATACAACATAGTCCTTGGAGATCATATGCTAATTCTATCAACCAATAATCATCATGTCTCTTATCCTTTTCCAAAATCAATCCATTATATTTTCATACCTATTGATGGACTTGGTTTCCCTTGTTATTGGTTTAAGGATTCTAACTCACTTATCCAAGTGCCCTCCATAATCCCATCTAGTCCTAATGTTGGTCATTTCAAATGCAACAAGCCTAATCCATACAATCTTGCTATGAACCCTAGTGCATCATCCAAAAAATTCCTTGGATTTGTTCCTAGCCCTACTACAAACCTTGATCCTTTAGTCACATAATCATCATCCTCATGTTGTTTCAGGATGTGTCCTTCCCATATCAAACAACGTTGTCATCATCATCATCACCTATCAATTGGTTTTCAACTTGACTAGGGGCAAGATCATGTTTATCCTTGGATCCTTGTGCATGCCTGCCTGGTTGATTGTGGGTATCTTTCACATTCATTTGTCATGATCCCTATAGTTATCATCCATAATAAATTCTCATACATTTCCATAATAAAGCTTCATCATCCTTCCCATGGTTTGAAAACCACCGACATTTAACATCCTTCACTTTCATATCCACCCGTTGCATTCGCCACTTCCCCTCGCGCATAATAAGTTGTTCTTATACCTGACTAGGGGAAATTCCTTGACTTACATCTTCATGGGAAATAATACATGGCATTGACCCTTTAAAACTTTCAAAATCCATAAAAATCATAAAATATCCTGAAAGATGGGGAAAAAAAAATCAAAACATTTCAAAATCCAAAAAAATCAAAACATTTCAAAATCCAAAAAATATCAAAAAGCTTCAAAATCCAAAAAAATCAAAATATTTCAAAATCCAAAAAAATCAAAACATTTCAAAATCCCAAAAATATCAAAAAGCTTCAAAAATCCCAAAAATAGAGTCCAAATCTAAGTCTGAGTCTGAATCAATTTTTTTAGAGTGGTCAAACTACGTTGCCTCTATGTGTTTGCTATGTAGGCAAGGCTCATCTTAAATGAGCCCCCGAGGCATTACGTCAGTCCCTTTAGGTTATCAAAATAAAATCATGACCCAGTATTTTGTCGAATAAGACAAAGTCAGTCGTGTCGAACTACGAGGTCTCTATGCACTACTACGTAGGCAAGGCCATCAATCGATGAGCACCCGAGGCCCCCTAGGTCAAGTCCTTTACATTTCATCGATTTGGGTTGCATCCTTGGTCTGAAAGCAATCATCATTCAAACTACATCAAGAAACATCAAACCAATTAAATCTTTCAACAATCAATTATCTTATCATCAACTCAATCCGATCACTAGTCTTATATCGAAATGGGGCATTATGTCGTTTGTCTCATTCAGTCTTATGTCTTGTCTTTTATCAAGATACGTCCTTCCTGGGATTAGACTTTCTCAACCTTGTCATTTACCTTAAGTAGGATGTGTCCTTGCAGTTAGGTGTCATGTCAACACTTGTCACTTGGTCAACTTTATCAGATGTGTCCTCTACCTAAACAAGATGTGTCCTTCCTGCGGTTGGGTATTGTCACATCGCTTGGTTATATTCATTAATCTTTGTCAAACAATCAAACAATCTTGTCAACTTTGTCAATCAATCTTTCCTTAATAAGGATGTGTCCTTCCTGAAATCGGGCATTGCCATTATGAATCAACTTTGTCACACCACTCACTCTTATCAGCTTGGTCAATCAATCTTGCCTTCATTAGGATGTGTCCTTCTTGAGGCTAGGCATGGTCAATCAGATCACTTTATCAATCCTTATCAACCTATCAATCAACCTGGGCATCTTGGTCAACCTAATCAACCAATCAAACAATCATCATTATCACTGGAAAACACTATCTTGGCAAACGCTTTGTTGGTTTGGATTTTCTTATCTTTTCGATTGGTTTTGGGTCATGTTACTAGTCTCCTCGAAGATGTCCTATCAATGGATTTAGAGGGAGGATGATGGATCATGGCCTCTTTTCTTTGTTTGATGCTTGTGGTTTGTCTTAGCAAAAAGACTAGAACAATCGGGTCCCTAGTATGAGTTGAGGCATTCCTTGTCTTTTTGACTGTTTGTCTCTCCCAAATGGTCACCTTGCGCACCTTGGTTTATGTCATACCATGGTGTTTGTGGTCCATTTGTGACATTTTTATGCCCAATGATGATAAATATAAAAATGTAAGCATGAAAGTTGGTTCCCTTATCATTTCCTATACATCCCATCTCCCTTGTTTTTTCCATGCTAACATCCATCTCCTTCATGCTAACATGTCTTCTATCTTTCATCCTCTAGTCTTATCTTCCATTTCGAGAGCACATTCATATTCTTTGAACCCGCATGTCCTCTCGAGGGGGCATACCATAACCCTCTTGGTCATCCTTCCCCTTTCTCTTTACACTAGGGCATACTTCAGAATTAAATTTCTTTGACACAATGCGATGAACTACATTATGTCAAAGAGGGGCAAAATGTAGACATTGAAAAATGTCCTAAAGTCTACGAGCAACATTTTTCTTTAGTTATCATCCTTTAATAATTAAATAATTTTAATTATTTAATTATTCCTGATCATATTCCTTTATTCATTAAATGATTTTTTAATTATTTAATTAATTCACTTTCTAATCTTTATCCTATCTCGATCAATTAAAATTAATTGCGTCACTAATACCCCTTTCTTCAAAAATTAAATAAATCATTATTTATTTAATTATTTGTCTTTCATCACATGTCTGTAGTCAGATAATAATTATTATTTGACCTTTTATTCTTCTATAATTAAATAATTCACAAAATTATTTATTTATGTGTCATTCTTCTCCTTTAAATAATTGATCCAAATCAATTATCCATATTTAATTTCTATCTCCTCCTTTAATTAAGTTTATGAATTCAATTAAATCTCCTTTTTCATTTCCTCCAAATAAATTATTTAAAATAAATTATTTATTTGCCACTTGTCATCCTCCATTTTCGAATAAATAATTTAAAATAAATTATTTATCCCTCCATTTTGGTCAAAGATCCCCTATCATTATTTCATGTCATAGCCTGCATGTCTATCATAGCCGTCAGGTGACATATCTTTTCCATGCATGGCATATTCTGGTTGCATCAATTTTCAACCGTAGATCTTGGCATCTTTCTAGAAACTCGATCTTGGTCATCCATTTCGTAACCTCCCTCTCATGAATCCTCATTCGTTGATCTTAGAATCTTTCTAGAAGATCAATCTCGTTCGTCCATTCAAATGGTTGTCTATAAAAGCAACCTTTCTTCTCCATTTTTGATTAACAGCTAATTGTCTCCAACTTTCTACTTACTATTTTGCAGGTATTTGCAAATGTGAAGCAACAAATCTAAGGACAAATATTGCAAAAGGGAAAAATAGGAGAGCAAGAGAAGTGATTCAAGATCAAGCATGGGGAGTGTTTTGATTTAATACTTTTATTTTCCTTATGATTTCATTGTTTTCTCTTATTTAGATTGGGATTTTAGCTTAGAAGTGTTGGCTGTCATTTTATCTATGCTATTTTATTTTCCCCATCTTACAGTAACTACTTAGATAAACATCCTCCTTTCTTGTGATAAAATGAAAATGGGGTATGGACATCCATTAGAAGATGAAGGATTTTTTTTTTTAAATGTAGTAATAGGAAAAATATATATATACATTTTTGTAACCTACTACTTTGGTTATTGTGAAACATAGAAAAATGCAATTAAAATGAAATTTCACAAAGAAATTGTAATGTAAATTCTAATCATCATTTTTTATTCTTCACATTAAATATTAAAATATGAGAATTAGATTTTTGTATATTCTTTCAAAACATGTATGTACACATGCAACCGACTTTACATTCAACACTCTTATTTTCTAAATCATCTATGATCACTCATACATAATAAGGAGCTTCATATAGTGAACCATTTATCTTGTAAGATTAAATATGTTTAACATTGTTTAATAACATTCCATTCTCCCACAAATGACTCTCTTGTTGGGATGAAAGGATGAGGGATTTTTTTTGGTTCAAATGCAGGTCGTGTGGAAGCTGGGGTTGCTCATGATAGTGCAGAAAATGCAAACTTGAGAGGAAAGTTTTTGATAGCCCATTCGTGTTTGGTTTGGGGGATCCATATAGCAAATGAGCCAGTTGTAGGTCATGGATTTTGTGTTCGTGGTTGGCAAGCTTAGTTTGATCCAGCTACAGAATATGGCCCTTTTGCTTGTGATTTGCAAGTTTTGGAGGATGTTGAGGCTCAAGATAAAAATTCAATCCAAGTGGTTTCAATGGAAAGAGTGACAATCTAATCGTCAGCAAGCAATTTTTTGGATTTTTTTGCATGAAACTTGGGTTTGCTGAAAGGACCATTGATGGGTATACAAAACGGATCTACAGACCCTGTTTCTTTTGAAAATTTGCAAGCGTTATTAGAAATGTTATAAATTTTGTGTTTTCCACTACATGGTAACTAAAAAGTATGATTTCATGGATAGTTTGGGATCTAATATGGAATTTTGTAACTCCTATTCCATATGATACAAATCCTACCTATGTACAAACTTATTTTATATATATATAGGCCTTTGGCCTTTTGCTTAAAAAAAATATTCCATATCATCCCTCAACCAATAGGGGACACTCAACTCCTCTATACGAAGGAGAAAATTCCATGGAAGGTGTCAGTGTAGTTGGATAGCCAACTAGACACCCACATATGCACATTGTGTGACATCTTGCTCACTTGCATCATAATTATTAGCTTTCACATTTTTATTATACCAAAAGATATATATTGTCACACATTTTATAAAATTACATATATTATACCAAACATTATATGTACACAATTTAGGAAAAGAAAGGGAAAGACACCCTTTTATAAACTCCGATATATTAATAATGGAATGAAACTATGACCTAGATATTATTTTCTTTATTTGGCTGACAAAAATAAATTACAAAAATCCAAGAAAATTTTTCATGATTTTCATCTAGAGATGGAAAACAAAAGGATCCCCAATAAAGACAAAATCATCAGATATATGGACATGTGGTTGGTCATAAGACCACTAGCTCTTGTGCTTCAACCATATGGAACATTTAATAATTAACTCACTAACTACTATCTAGATTAAAAAAATGGAGGAAGGATAATTTAAGAATTTGAATTATAGAGAACACAATATGGTAGCTTTTTGGAAATTATGAAAGGAGATTAGACATAAAGAAGAACAACTAAGAAATCAGAGGTAAAGATACCAAGCATATTGAAAGACATAAAATAGGTTTATGCATAAATTGATACACATTAAAATATTTCATAAGTTGATACATAGTTTCTTGTTTTATATATTTGATATAATTTAACTCTAATACACCAAAAATAAAATAGTTTAATAGATAGATTCTGATTCACCATAATAGTTTTTCATATCCTCCAATTCAACTAATTGGACGTTAACCAACATTCCAATTGTATTTGTAACATTCAAAATAACATAATAGTATTCCAAAGTATTAAAAATGCTTCTAATGCACAATTAAACAAGTGCAATGACACTATATTATGTGTTTTCAATAAAACCATGTGTTCTTGCAATAGTATCTTGCATGCTTCCAAGCTCTATGTCAACAACCATGTCAAAATTGTGTTCATTATACTAAGTATGATCCTTTTTTCATTCATTTTCCCTATCAAGATCATCAAACCAATTTTGGTGCTTGAGATTTCGTGGCATCTATGGAAATGTAGGTGTTTTATTGGAGATATTTGACCTTCTCACATTCATGCACTCAATAAAGTCTCTTTTTTGATCAATAGTGTGACCAAATCCATCTTGTATAGGGAAAAATGGATGCACACTTGGATGGTCTAATCCAAGTTGGGATGATACATGTCTACTTTTTACCTTTTTTTGACAAATCTTCTAAATTATTATCAATGAAAATAAGTGTCACCAAATCAGATGTGTTCGTCAAAATCTCTTGAAGCTTGTTTTTTATTTGCAACTTCAAGTCTATTGTTGCATATTCATCTCTATTGTCAATGGTATACAAACAATAATAGACATATTTCAAAAATTACAAATCAAACTAAAAAAAAATGGAATGATAAAAATATG
Organism: Sequoiadendron giganteum; assembly: GCA_007115665.2. NCBI lineage: Eukaryota > Viridiplantae > Streptophyta > Pinopsida > Cupressales > Cupressaceae > Sequoiadendron > Sequoiadendron giganteum. Next base: position 317,492,927 of record CM021105.1, read on the forward strand.
GTTATAATATCACTTGTGTATGCACAGAATAATCCTTCAAGAGTTGGAAACTTTCATTATCTCTAATCTCATCAAACTCATTAATTTCCTACATTAGCATTGCAACACATTAAAACACACGTTTTGCAAAGAATGATATTACCAATAGAATAAAAAAATCACGTTTTTCAACTACCAAATGATTAGAGACGTTGGTGGCACAACCATATTTTATAGAATCAACTGTACTAGAAATATTATCAAGGTCTACATGCAAGTTTTCAGAAAGATGTTTTCTCTCCCTTATCAAGTTCACCTTTACCACATGCTTGCACATGTATCCTTGTATTGAAAAGTTGCAAGCGCACATAATAGATCAGGTGGGGAGTTATACACCTCATATCAAAAATAGGGCTTGCTTTCACTTGTCACCTGTGCTATGTGATCATCGATGTCACTGAATGTAACATTGTCATCTAGAATTTGCAAGGATCGAATCCAAGATGTGTTTCCAATCTTCTCAATATTAAAGTTCCTATAGAAACCATGTTTCTTGCTAACTTGCACCCACCAATAATATACATAAACATGTGTTGTTAGTTGGTGTACCAACCAATCAACACAATGATTTCTAGCACACTCGACTATTTTCAAGAATTGTCTCTTTAGGTGTGAGTGGTAGGACTCTATTGCACCATTTGTCTCTTGCCCTGTATTCTTTAGTGTATGGCAACATCTAGCCCACATAGTCAATCTATTAGACCATCATCCCTTAAAATATTCAATGAATGAGGGTTGTGTATCTTTAAAATCTTAAATAAATATGTGAACCTCATTCCTTGTAGAATCCTCATCTATTGAATGATGTATGATATATCCAAGTATATAAAACATCTCTCACCTAACTCCATTATCGTTTACCTTTGCGATCAAGTTCTTTAACCACACACGTCTGACATGCCAAGAGCATAGATAAACATCAAACTCAAAAAATTCTCTGAATCATAAATAATTTTAATCGTTATTTAATATTCTTCCATAGGATGCATTGAAATATTTACAAAAAATACAAGGTTTTAATAAAAAAATGAAACACCTGATTGCTTTGATCTCAACACCTTCATCATCCACCATGAATGCATTTAGTCTCCAATCAGTATTCTTTAAGTGAACCCGTTGGAGAAGAATGTGCATCCAATATGCAATATCATATGCATAATACCTGGACATAATGACCCATGCCACATGCACCCCCATATGTTTTATGTCGAATGCAAGTATTGTATACAATTGAAACTATCATAAGACATAGGGTACAATGTATCAATACTGTATTTTATTTGAGTGTAAATATTTCTAACTCAAATCTACCAAAAAACACATAACATACCTTCATTTCATTTGTACCAAATGTAGAATCCATAGCCAATATGTTGGTGTAGCCATGTTGAAGCATCCAATCAAGTTGCTCTGGCGATTGAATTCCCAAAAACATTGGATTTTCCCATATCCATCAACAAAAATGTTGCTATACTCTTGATATGCAAACCACTTGTCAGTGTTAGCCAAAACCCATTGTTGCACTGAAAGAGCATAATTACTATTAAACATGTAGCTTGATGTCTTAATTTTGTGATCAATATTCACAATATCATCCATTGTCAAAAAATCATCCCTAGAAGATTGACCCTCAAACATGGTAATATTCTCATGTTGTTACATCCTATCCTGTTATTACTTATTTAATTTTACCTTCATGGGTAAATAAGATGGTAAATGCAACCATGAGATTGATATTCTTGCTTAAAGAATAGAATACTGGAATAGGTATTATGTAAAATGCTTAATATAGCTTTGAAGAGTAAATATGTTTACATTTATTGCTTTATGAATATGCTTAAGTTATGATGCATATGGATTTATGGTGAATATCTAACTACCATTGCAAGTGTTTTGAGATAGTTGGAGGGACAGGTTCATTCCTCCAGGTGGAGGGGAAGTATCACTCAGGAGAAGTGATTGGTCAGGTAATCGGTAACGTAACCTATCTGAGCTTACACACACTCACAGTAGAATGGTTGAGTCTAGACATAAAAGTGGGAAGTTGGTAATTCATCCTTAGTTTGATGTGTCTAAATTAGTAAAGGTCTTGTTTACTATTGAATGCATGCTTGGGTTATGTTTATGTGTTTGAAGTTTATGGATTTTGAGCTTTCCGTTGATACATATTTACATCAAATGTATGCATGTACATGAGTGTATATACATTGATCTGTGCATGAGAGCATAATCATATGCAAGTATGTGTAAGTAGAAATACTTAAAAACATACTCACATGAGGAATCAATTATATATATATGAATATATAGACACTTAAATGAATGTATGTATCAACAAGGATATGATATGAAAGGGGTAACCTGATATATGTGTGAACATATTTAATATGTATATTTGTATATGTGTGTTTAGGAATACGTGTGTATGTGTTTGATGGTGCAATCGAATGTATATATACATATATATATAAGATATATACATAAATATATGTATACATGAACATAGAGGAGTATGTATATATATATATATATATTTATATAGTCGATGTTATATATAATAATATTATCTTGCATATATATGTGAAAGTAAAGATATATATATATATATATATATATATATATATATATATATATATATAAATAATGAATTCCTTTTGTGGATATATATGAGAATACACATATATACACATAAGAATTAATTCTTATATAGAGGTGTGTATATGTATATATATATATATATATATATATATATTATAAATATATATATTTCTAAATGATTGTTTTATATTGAAAATGCATATCATTTTATATAGAATGAATGTTTTGACATAAGACTAAATGCTAGATTTGACGCTGCCTTTTAAGAGAAGTAACTTATATACATATATAAGTATGTTAAGTACTATATCTTGAGAGAGTGACCAGCGCATAAAGAGGAACTAGGTAGCAAGCAGTGCATGGATTAGTCTAAGCATAAGTTATCAACATTACTTGAATCATTTAAATGATGAGTAAATGCACCTTTGGAAGTGTGTAAGGTAAACTACTATTTATACATCATTTAAGGGAGTTGAAAAGTCAGCAATACAATGATATTAAAGATAAAGTTACGTCAATCCACGTACCATGCTTTTGGCGTAGCCTTCGGTGGAGTAATAGCCATGCGTATGTATAGGAAAATGGAGGAACATGGAAAATATCAAGTGATATGTGAACAATAAAGAGCGAACTAAATGCAATATATAGTGCAGCCATGAAGTTGATATGAGGTGGAGACTTAGTTGACGCCTTTAGTGGATTCTTCTTTGACATGGAAAAACTCTAAATGTCATGTCATTGAGCATATACCAACATCTGTAAAAGGCATGTAAGGTAATGAATAACAAGTCAATGACTTTGTCAAAATGACTAATTATCTGAATCAACTCATGCCAGGACTTAGTCGATGCAAGCTTAGTGTTGCATATTTAATATTGACTATTTCAAATATGATGGAAACTACACCAATTGTTGGATAAAGAGTATTTACTTGGCCCCACCTTTGAAAACCTGTTTGTCGTAGATGTCCATTTTTTGAGTAATTAAAATTACACCTTATCAATCATGGGTTGATTTGAATAAGTCTCTTATTGTTGTCAATCAACAAGGTCGATTTGTAGCTATGATTAGCTATGTAAGTTCTTATATTTGTGCCACCTTTTTGCTAAGCTGAGTGAGTAGGTTGTGCATGTTAATTTTTATCAACATCCAAGCCTAATCATAGGATGATGATTTCCTTTGTTCTTCTATAAATAGTAGAGAAAACTCTCTTGTTTGGGACACATTCCATATGCTTTATGCTCAGTATTTTATACATTCTTCTCTACAATCCATATCTGCAATATTTTGTGTTATCTGAGAGAGAGTGAGAGCTGTGATTATTTGTGAGTGTTAGCTTTTTGAGTGAAGTACAATATCAACTTGAGTAAGGGAGTTAACTGTGGAATAGCTGAAGGAGTTAAGAATAATCTAGTTACTGCTATGGGAAACTAATTTATAGTCATTCAATTGGATAAGAAAAAGTAGGCATGAGGATATTTCTTCTTTTATTTTTTCAGCTTTTGAAAGATTGTTTTCCATGATTGCTTTGAATTGTCTATTATGAGTACTTGCATAGGGAAAAATAGTAATTCTTGGAAAAGGAATTAGAAGATATTATGTTTTTTTTATGATGCGCTTTTATGTACTCCATAATAGGAGGTTTGTGTTTATCATAAGTGTTACATACTAGATATGATTAAACATGAGTGGCATAAGTGTTACTCTTAGCTAGGTTATTGATTTAGCTAGGATAGCTAGTGTCTACTCCTAGGATTGTTTATCCTAAGATTGGGGAGGGAATATTGATTGAGACTCACCAATGTGGTTGTGTAAATCACTTGAATTTGTGGAATTCTATATGTTGGAAATGTAGGTGAGATTACCTAATGAGTTAAAGTAGCTACTTCATTAATTAGATAAGACTCTACTTTTAATAGCTCTTTTGTTAAAAGGGTTAAAGGGAAAAATATATTGCTATGATTATGCTTCGATTGAGGTCAATCACTGACGTGGCTATTCTCTTGAAAAGAACCACTTTGATTAGATTCATTCATTTATAAATAATTAATCTATGAATAGAAGAAGCTTATATAACTACTCCCTAGATTATAAAGATATACTTGGAACTAGATTGTCTTTTGTAGTGAATGGTTGTCTATGTTGAGTTAACTTGTGGACTAGGAAAACTCTTATATTATACCAAGGATGGGAATATCCATAAGATATCATCATGTTTTTGGAAAGGGAAATAGGTTATTTCTGAGGTTATGGATTATGTAGAGAAGTAAATTACTTTAGTATATGAACGGTCAAGATCCAAACCGAGCTTGTAGAAGTGTATGTGAATAGAATGACCTTCACTCAATTATATAAAGTGAGAAAAAATTGGCCAAAGTAGTGTAAGTGGCCACTATTTAGACTATCAAATTCAGTGTGATCCAAATGTATGCATGCTAGTTCCATATTTTGGGTTTACAAGTTCTAGACATGTAGGATACAACACTAAGCTTAGATAGGCTATTGATACGAGGTTTACCAACCAATCTCTTCATCGAAGGGTAGGGCCATCTATCCTATGATAGATGTGTGGGGGACCGCATATGAGTCTGTGGTTGGCAAAAAAATGCTTGAGTGATGCTTATCCTCATTAGTTGGCAGCCAAGGTTTGTGGATGTTTGCGCCAATATCGGGGACACCTGGAGCTTTTGCACCAACGAGCAGTGACATTAAGAATGTATGCACCAATGCAGGGACATCGAGACCATTTTGTATAGCTATTATCAAATTAAGCTCAAAAGAGCTATGTACATATCATGTACTCATTTATGTGGAAGGATGTAATCATGAATGTTATACTTGAGTTCATTCAATATGATATCTATGTTTTTGGAAGATTTGTGAAATTACAATGGAATGAAATGAAAGTTTGGAAATAATGTTATTTCATTTATGCATGTAATTTACATTATGGGAAGAAATTTTTTATTGCTATGTTATGATATCATAGAATATTAACTTAGCATGAAATGATGGAAATTCTACTGAGTAGAACATCAGGGTTGTTGCATGTGGTATCAGAGCTACCATTTTCAACACTGAAACCTATGAGCTCATTACGCAAATAATGTGTAAACCTTATCGAAAGATAATAGTTGAAAAAGTTCTTGTGCCACAACGACAAGAGAAAAGAACGAAAGGAAGAAAAGACTTCTGGGAACTTGTTTAAGTTGGGACTAGTTAAGAATCATCCCTAGAGTGGAAAATCCTAAAATAACAACTTGTTATTATATTCCCTTGGATTACAGAATATTATGCAATCAAGTTATGTAGGAAGGTTAGGAAGAACAACTGATATATACCTTCATCCTACAAAATAGATATAAAACTCTAAGGGATAGCGAGGATTGAGATAATCTCCCTTATTATTCATTACCTTTAGTTGCATAGAAAGTCAAGGATTCTTTGATTTAGTAAGAATACTACGAATCTAGGAGTACACATTATTGGCATAAGTTGGAAACTTCAAACGAAGTAAATAGTCAATGAAGGAGGTATCCAAGAAGTTGGAGAACTCTTGACAAGAATCTAATTTCAGTGCAATGCTAGGAACTTGTAATAAAAGAGATAGTATCTTAGGAATAAGAGAAAAGACCAGAGTGGTTAGAAATTAAGTAATCAATGAAGTGGACATGGTTCCACCAACCAAAATCGATGGGATCAATTTGGAGTTTTGATTAAGAGTGAAAAAGAAACTAAGGAACCTTGGTATCCCTAAAGGTTATGAGAGAATAAGTTACCAAGAATTCACTAGTAGAATTTGGAAAATAAATGACTAGGTGACTAAAACTTTTAGTCACAACACTAAAAATGACTAAATTCTACTATTTTTTTGCAACTCAGCTATAAATGAGTAAATAAATGACTAATTTGGTCGTTGACTAAAAAATTATTGTCAGACAAATAAAAATGACTAAATGTTTAGTTGTTTATTTAGAAAATCATTTAAGGAATAAAAAATCAATAGCCCACCAAAATACTCTAATAAACATACTCCAGAACTTTCGTCGAAATCTTATTTTCAGGCATAGCCCGCCAAAATGGAGTTTTCATTTTAATAAACATACTCTAAAACCTTTGTCGAAAGCTTATTTTCAGGCGTAGCCCACTAAAATGGAGAAGTGTTTCAGTAAAGAATGATAGAGAATGGTAAGGAGATGTGCATGATAGGAGGAATAGGATTCATTGCTGCTTATCACATTCCTTCTATGCTCAACAAGGGTTACATTTTTTACACTACTATTTGTAATCCAAGTATTTAATTGACATATATTTGCATAATCTCAAATTCCTTTAGATAATTTTGAAGTATCAATGTATCCTATATAGGGTTTAGAATGATTTATTTTAATTTAAAAAATAAATAAATGATGTATTTTCCTGTGATTAGATAATGTGTAGATCTCCTAAATCTACCCCAACTCATTGTCCTCTTTGGCACTGTATTCATTACTTATATATATGTATATATATTATTAGTGCATGTTGTTTACATAACAATACAGTACATCAATTATATTATGATAAACAATATAATATGCATACATTCACACACTTATATAACATACATATATATATACATATATATGTACATATATACACACAAATATATATTATGTATATAATCGAATGCCAACTCAAATTATAGTCATCAAAGAAAGTGAAGTGAAGACGCATTTTAATTATCAAATACAAGGCATGTAATAAGTCATTCAAAATGAAATACAAAACAAGCATAAGCATAAGATATAGAAAATGTAGGGGATAAATGCAATGTATAGTATCAATTACCAATTACAAGGCTTATGAATCGACTTCCAAGCATAGCAGCATATTGAATACCCAATATACAATGAAAGCATCAAATGTTATTCATAAAATACATATATTGCAATATAGACATCAAATTCCCAAACTTAAACACATATCAATCGACATAATTAATCGATATATTTAGTATCGAGATATAACTCAAATATATAAAGAATGTAGACATAATAGAAACATAGATATAAAAAGAGCAGCATGCAATATCAAATGAATCACCGACCAAACCCTAAGGCACTACACGGTCATCGGTTCACAAGAGGGAGAATAGGATTTGGCCCGCCAGCCATGGTTGGCTGGTGCCATGCCTAGCTCAAACCTGATGCCAAGAATGAACAGATGGCACTAGAACTCAAGAAACGGCCTAAAACAAATTAGCCATAAAGGAATAATGATAATGGGTGCACCATAATTAGAGGATTATGAAGCTCACAAAAATGAAATGGGAGGGTAAATTGATAGCCCAATATGTAATTTGTTAGGCTGGGGATTGAGAGAAAAAAATTGAATGCAAATGGTGAAGGAAAAATAGAGAATTATGCCAAAATAAAGTATAGAAGATTGATAAACATTGCAGTCACATTGCCTAGCTCTATGAAGTCAATTTGTGGAAACAAGATAGAGTAGACAAATTAAATAGAGTACTCAAAGAAATGTAAAATGCAGAATATGCAAAAAATGATTCTCTGAAAATGGATTTTAAAAACCTTCAGCAATTGCATTTATTAATTACTTCAATTCGAACTAAATAAACAAGATTTTTTTTGTTTCCAACAGCACAATCGTTCAAGGATTTGTTTCAAAAATAGAAATAGAATTCAAAAAGTATGGAACCTAGATTCAATTCGCTTGACAGGGTTTGAGATTTGATGCTGAGCTCCGAATTCTTGGCTTGCAACTTGAATCTTCTCCACAAAATCAACACTATTTGCAATTTTCACATGCAATTTACTTCCTATAGCCAACCAAATGAAAATCTCCAAAACAAAAAATATTCACAGGACGATTCAAATCTCACTTTTCCTTTGTAAATAACCAATTTTAATAATTGTTCAAGAGTGCATGTTGTTGCATGCAAACCTTCCTTTAATTTATGATTTTATTTTTATATTTATTATACTATAATTATTTACATATTTATTTTTATTTTATTGAACAACACATATTCTAATTTATTTAAACTTAATAATCAACTTTATAATATTTTATTTATTTTACCATACTACAATTATATATAAGCATTTATTTTAACTTAACAAAATACATTTTTTACTAATAATTTTACTTTAATGTGACAAAAACATTTATCAAACAAATTTAAATCAAATGAACTGAATGCCAATCAATACCTGACCACAAAGTGAAGTCAAAAAGCAAGACCACAACAACACTGACAGGGTGTGAAAATTGGATACTCATCCTCTTCAAGGATGATGGTTGAAACAAGAAACCAAGTGTTATCTCCAAACAACTGATCCATTGAGTTTTGAGGCACGCTCAGACTTGTCAATTTAGGTGGAATCAATGCCTAGTACCTGCAACTTGTAGAACACAAAACGGTCATGCATATACACATACATATAATCAAGCACACCGTGAAAGGGAAATCAAAGTGTCGCAGGGCACTCATAAGTGAGTGATGTGACACTGT